>CAUYPK010114755.1:0-45060 GCA_963574355.1 Loris lydekkerianus
GTGAAGGACCTCTATAAAGAAAATTATGAAACCCTAAGAAAGGAAATAGCAGAGGACTTTAACAAATGGAAGAACATACCATGCTCATGGCTGGGAAGAATCAACATACCTGATTCTAAAAAAAAAAAAAAAAAAGGAAGAAAGAAAACACCAAAGAAGCAAGATACTCTCATCTTTGAGTTACACCAGGCACTTTCTTTTCTCTTATTCCATCCAGCTGTCCCTGTAGCAAATCTACCACTGACATAAGTAATTTCACATCCAAAATTTATTTTAAAGCTAACTAATTTCCCCACATTTCCTCAGAAGATCCTACTTCAGGTCACCATTATCTTTTAACCAGAATAAAAAGCTTCCAGCACCTTCCCATGTTTATTCTGCTTCTGCCGCCGCCCCCTCTCCAGGGCTCAGCCCCGGCCTCGCTGGCTCTGCTGACAGCCCTTTAGGCTGCCCTGCTCTGACTTACGCTTTCAGTTCCAGCTTCTTTTCCGACATCTCTCGCTCTCTTACTCTGCTCCACCCACTGGACTTCTCGCTTTCAGGATTTTGAAGGTACTGTTATACCCTCTTGTGCATGGAACCCTGTCGATGTCATTCTTACAAGTAAACACCAGTGAAGTCACGCTTTCTGGCTCAGGTCTTCTCACATGGTACACCCCAAAAGGAGCCTCACTGAACTCCCTGGTGATTACTCTGTTTTATTCTCTTGTACTTTTTATTGGCAGCTTTCCTAACTTTCAAAAAAGGTATTTGTTTGGATGCTTGTCCAATGTGAGTTTGCTCTGAGTCTATAAACTTCATGTGGTGTCTACCTGGGTCATCTCTTCTTGACTAGGGCCTTACAGGGTCTCACATAAGCAAAGAACCCAGACGTATTTGATCAATAAAGAAACACTTTGGGTGAATACGAAATGGAAATGAAATGTCGGTGATTCACTAACAGTGTTAAATATGTCTTAATAAATTATATGCCTAGTAGTGACAATGAAAGATATTTTGTGAAAATGATGTTGGTCTACGAGAAAATCTTTTAGTATTTTCTTCACATACAGAAACAAAACAGGGACGTAATTCAGCGAATGGAAACAATTTAGTGACAAGTAGTAGGTCAGTTTAGGAAAATCTCAGTTCTGGAGATATGTCAAAACTCTTTGAATCATTTTTTAATTGTTCATATAAATATGTATTTGAGAATAAAAGAGTGTGACCATTATTTTTATTTTTTCATAGCTAATGATGAAGTAGATCAAAAATATCATTTTCCAAAATTCATGTGGTAGGTAAGAATACAGGTAAGTTTCTTAACTTTCCATCCTAAATTTTGTCTTCAAAACTGCTGATAAAGCAGGTTTCTACACTCTCAACCCTCACCCAATTCTGTACACCCAGTTCTCCTTTTGCCTTCCACTGTGCTTCTGCAAAGAACCTAGGGTCATGTGTAAGGGCACATGAGATGTCTGAAGTCCCATACCCTTGTGAGACCAGAGGATGACCCTAGGGTCACGTGTAAGGACACAGAAGATGTCTAAAGTCCCCTGCCCTCTAGAGACCAGAGGATGACCCCTGGTTAGTCCTCCGTAATTTTCCTTTCCCTGCCCATAGATTCTCGTCTCCAACCCTGTAAGGAGCAATTCTCAGAAGTTAATGTAAAAGACTACTTTAAGGATTTAATAATGTTTTGGTAAAAATACAGATTTCTGGGTCTTGCCCAAGAAAATTAGACTTGATAATTCTGAACCAAATCCTGATTATCTGAAGTTTTGAAAATCACAGCATCTTCTCCTTATGCTGATGATCTGCAGAAAACACATTTAAAACAATGAGCAGCAGTTTTATTCTTCTTTCATCTGGCTACCCATCCTCTGAAGTTGGCACAAGCATCCTGTTGCCTAAAGTTACCAAAATTTGTTACTAAAGAAGCAACCAATGTATAGGGCTAGTCTTAATTAAAAGAAACAATGCTTTCCACAAATCATTACTTATTAATCTAGTATTACTTCTGGCAATTTATAACCATTTTTCAGTTAATGTGGTATTTGGTTTTGTTCCAAACCACTTTATTGAGATATGATTGACAAGCAAAAAGGTGTACCTATTTCAGGTATATAACTCTATGATTTGGGGGCTGGGTATACATTTGTAATACCACTACCACCATCAAGGCCATAGACACAGCCATCACTTCCAAAAGTTTCCTCCCATCCTCTTTATTTTATTATTTATAATCATGTGTGTGTAAAGAAGACTTAACACAAGACCTACTGATCAAAAGTTTCAAGACTGTGACAGGAGACTATTAAACCAACCCTGAGGTCTTCACTAACTATAGAGTCCTCCTGTAACTTTACAGGTCACACATGCATGAAGCTGGCCCTAGTTTAGCTTTTTAAATGTATATTAGCCCTTTGAATTTGATTTCCAGCTATTATGTATGAGTTCTTTCACTCACTGAAAAAAAATCAAATAATTGCCCACTTAATTAAATTAATTAAAGTATTTGATTTAATTAAAATTCTAGTATTATCTTTTCATTGATTTGTTAAGAATTCTGTACATAGCTCCACAACCAAATTATGCAAACACTAATCCAATTTTAATTATATTTTCATAAGGCCTTTGGTTTCACATTTAAATATTTGACCTAATTGCAATGTTTTTCCTTGAGGTCAGATCATAACTACATTTCCCCCAAAAACTGGTTATTCAATTGACCTGACATCATTTATCTTGTAATCTATAGTTTCCCTAGTGATTAAAAATGCTACAGTTTTCTTGCACGGATAGAAACATAGGAATCAATCTCTTGTCTATGCAAATTCATTGTTCTAACTGGCAGACCTTTCCCCCCAATCATACTATTTTAATTACTGCAGTTCTGTGATTCTACTCCTTCTTCCTTCAGAGTTTTTCTTGTATATTTTAACTGGTTAATTTTCTAATCTATAATTTTGAACTGTTTAAGTTGTGAAATGGAGCCCTTGGGACTTTTATTGTAAAAATAATGAATACATTGACACATCTGGATAAAATGATGTCTGTAAACATTAATTTTTCACACCTGAAACCAAGATGTCAACCTCCATTCATCTAAGTCATTCTGCATGTTCTCTGGTAGACTATAAGATTTATAAATATGAATTCTACACATCTTTTTAGGTTTATTCTGCTTTTGGAGTTGATCTACTCAATGAAAACACCGGATAACTGTGTGGTTGGTCACTGTGCTGTCTGCTTCCTGAGATCTGCTTCCCAGTTTCCCTGCCCCACTCTATCTGTAGGAAGAGGTCCTCTGTGGACCAAATGAAATGAGTTCCTTTGATTTCTGGCTTCCGTTTAAGTTCAATCAATGGAAAACATTTGCACAAAATTGGACGGTAGAAGGAGAGTGAAGTTAGGTGAAGGACTGAATTAATCCAGAGAAATACATGTTTAGCTTTCATTACCTTGCCAGCCAAGGCAGATGTCGTTTGCAGTTTGCAGAAAAATGGTTTACGTGTTACAAGAATTGTGTTGAACTCTCCTTAAGTCTTCTATGAACTGGGGCATATCTGATCATCCACTTAGAACTTAAGTTAGGGCTGACAGATTTTATTATGTATTTAATTGGTTAGTGCCTGAAAACATAGTAGTGAGACTTGCTATCTCAGACTATCAAAGCAAAAGGATTTTTCTATTAAAAATCATTTCATCAGATATCACATTCATTATTTGTTGGAAAAATATGTAATAATATTGATTATTACAATAATCAGTAATAATATTGATTGTTCTTCCATTTTCTGGTGAATTTGCCACATTGGTAAGAACTCTGAAGAAATTATAAAGTTAAAAACACTCAGCTTGGGCATTAGGAATGTCTTCTCAAAAGCAGTAATATCCAAACTGAGAGCTAAAGCTTGAGTAGTAATTACCAAAAGGGAGAATGTTCCGGTAGAGGGACCAGTAGTGTGAAAATGACACACAACATGGCAGCACATAGGCAAGCCTAGTAGTAGAAGATAGTTCACTGTAGCTAGACCAAAGAGGGTACGGGAGCTTTCAGACTGAATGTGTAATCAATCACTCGCCATATCCTTAAGGGTTCTATAAATTGTGTTGTAGAGTTTGTGCTTTATCTAGAGAGACAAAGAACATACTGAGGGCTTATAAGGATAGGGATTATATGATCAGTTAGAATTTTAGAAAGATCTCCCTGACTGCAGTGTAGAGGACAAAGGCTGGTGAAATATCAATTAGAATTAAATGAGAGACAATAAAAATCTTTCATTGCAGTGGTGACATTACATATAAAAAAATGTTAATATAACATATACTTTGAAAATTTAGTAACTGATTGGAGCCTGAGGAGAAAATGCAGATAAAGATTTATGGTGTGAGCAACGGGTCGTGTAAGGATACCTTACACCAAGATACACAATGGAAGAAGAGGAACAGGTTACGGAGAAAAACTTGAGTTCAATTTGGGCATGTTGCCTTTGAGTTTTCTGTGGTAAACATAAACAATTAATAAGGAGTTAATAGTCTGGAGGTCATGAGGTCATACTATGGACTCACTTGCCAGCAGTGAGTCCATAGTATGATATTATGTACTCTTGTTCAACTCTAAGTTTTCTTTTTTATACTCTCGTAGCTTTCTCTAGTTTTTATTTAGTTCTCTTCCAGATGGAAAAGAATCTGACCAAGAAAAAGAGGCCCACATGGGGACTGTGTGCTCATCAGAAAAGCAGGAGGTGCAGTATTAGGACCGAAGGCTCATGTGTTTTGAGCAGGTGTGTGCACCAAGCATTGAGTGGGGAAGGCACTTTACATGGATTGCCTGATATCAAATCGCACCAAATCGGAAAATGCGGGGTTAAGAAACCAGAGGGGAAAAGTGTTCAAGGCAAAGAGCTGATTGTAGAGGTGAATGTAACCAAGACGTCAAGTGTGTGGTTAAGTGAGAGGTGTTTATTGGTCTCTCTCCCTGGAGGATGTGAGGAAAGCAATTTTTAAGGATTGTCAGCAGCAGTAAAGAAGTGTGCCGTAGATTTTTGAGGAAAGGGAGGGTGGGGGAAATGTTTCCTATGCCTCCCTAGAAACTTCATCATTCCATGTATCCAGAATAGAAAGCCTGCAGCCAATGCTGTTTTCTGCTTTCTCATTTGTCCTCTGCTGGTAATTGTAATTGCATGGTGCCTCTTGCTTCTGTCTGCCTCCTCCTGGCTCTTTAAAAGAGCCACTCTTGTTCAACTCTAAGTTTTTTTCTTCTTTTTCTTTCTTTCTTTCTTTCTTTCTTTCTTTCTTTCTTTCTTTCTTTCTTTCTTTCTTTCTTTCTTTTTCTTTCTTCCTTCCTTCCTTCCCTCCTTCCTTCCTTCCTTCCTTCCTTCCTTCCTTCCTTCCTTCCTTCCTTTCTTTCTTTCTTTCTTTCTTTCTTTCTTTCTTTCTTAATACTCTCACCACTTTCTCTAGTTTTTAATCTAGGAAAAATCATTCCATAGCTATAAATATATTTTTTGGGGGGGGGAGGGGCAGAGACTCAAGCTGTGGCCCTGGGTAGAGCACCGTGGTGTCATAGCTCCCAGCAACCTCCAAGTCTTGGGCTCAAGTGATCCTCTTGCCTCCGTTTTTCTATTTTTAGTAGAGACGGGGTCTCACTTTTTGCTCAGGCTGGTCTTGAATTCTTGAGCTTAAGGTATCCTATCCTCCCAGAGTACTAGGATTACAGGTGTGACCACCATACCCAGCTCCATAGCTATAATTTAAGACACAGTTCAACTAGAGCTTGTTAAGTAAACATATCTAATACTTTCTTACTTAAACAATCTACTTTTCTGTGCACTCTCATAACTCTTCATTGGAATGCTTTATGATATTCTGCCTTGAGTGTGGCCATCCACATACACGTTTTATCTCCCATTCTAGACCATGAACTTCATGAGGGCAGAAGTCTTATTCATTCTTGTATTGTACATAGTTTCTAAAAGAGAGCATCTAAATACATATTTTTATTATACATAATTTTGAGCTACTGTATGTTGGACATTGGTTAAGTCTTACTTTGATCTTCTGAATCATTTAAATGCTCATTGGTTCTGCATATTTTTTAGCTATTTTGGACCTTGAGCCAATCTTACCCAGATTTTCTTAATATTTTTTCTTCCAAAAAGTGACAATATTTTCTTTTCTCCCACTTATTATTCAAGGTGGTTTTCAGAATTTAAGAAAAGTAATATTTTTTAAAATGCTTTCAAAATAGGTAAAATGTAAATAAGTTATTTTTGTATTTATATTATGATTCCACGGGTGGCTGTTGTTAGCGATAGTAGTGCTATTATGACTATTCTGTTCTGAGAATTGCCACTCTATTTAGACATGCAGAGATTCAGCCAACTACTAGTTTAAAGGTTAATTTCTTCAATTCAGAGCATAGAACACCTGTGGTGAAGCCTGCCAATTTATTTTGATGAATAATTCAAGGAACATATATTTTACTCAGAGGCTGACTCAGTGCCTAGGTGTTTATAGAAATGTGGCAAGTGAATTAGATGAAGTGTCTGAGCATAACTGATAGAATTATTGGGGTTTTTTTTACTTTTTAAGTACAAAATTAATGTTGCTTATTGTACAATTAGAAGCTATTTCTTACATGTGTATGTTATTAATACAAAAACTAAAATTCCAGTTTCTACAAATAACAGTTAAAGTGTTTGGTATATTTCTTTCTAGAAATTTGTTCTGCATACACATATTTGTTTTTTGTTTTTGATGTTGTTTTCCCCTCTCTCTCCATTTCCAAACACCTATGTGTGTGCCCATGTGTAAGTGTCTGTATAGTCACATAATAGAATTTACATATATATATATTAGAAGTACATCTTGCTACTGTGGTAGGCAAAATAATGGGCCCCCAAGGATGTTCACACACCATTTCCCATAACCTGCGACTATGTTACCTTAAATGTACCTGTATTATGTGACAAGGGGGCTTTGCACGTATGACTACGGTTTAAGATCTTGTGATGGGTGTTATCCTGGACTATTCAGTTGGGCACAATATAATATCATACCTTTAAATGTAAAAGAGGAAAGCAAAAGAGTGGTCAGCTAAATGTGATATCAGAAGAACTTGATGTGCGATGGTTGACTTTGACCGTGAAGGAAGTGAGCCAGGAGCCAGGTACCATCAAGGCCTCTGGCATTTGGAAACTGCCCTCATTGTATAGCATGGAAGAAAAGACAGACCTCAGTTACACAACTGCAAGTCACTGAATTCTGCTAACCAATTAAATTGCAAGGAAACAAAATCTTCCTTAGATACTCAAGTAAGTAAGGTGGCCCTGCTTGTTCTTGGATTCTAGCCTAGGGAAGCCCATGTTTGACTTCTAACCTACAGAACTATGAGATAATAAGTTTGTGTTGCTTAAGCCACTAAATTTGTGGTAGCTTATTAAGTCTACAGTAGGAATGTGTACACATATGTATACACACATACACATATATTTTTATATAGCTATCTGTGTGTGTGTGTGAAATTTTGGCAACTTCATTTTTCTTAAAAACATACACGGATGTTATTTACAAAGAGAGCTCACTTATACACACAGTTTTGCAAATTGTGGGTACAGTTTTACAGAAGAAATTTCTAAAAATAGAAAAACTCATGAAAATAATAGGTGTACCTTGTCAGATGCAGCCAAATCTTGGTGGATCTCTAATGTGTTGCATTAGGAAATGAGGGAGATTCAGAAAAAGCATAATGGCATTCAATACTTATAAAAGTAATTTTGATTCCCAGAAAGGGCAAAGGCCATGGCATTAGGATAACTGATAATACACAGTTTTAGCAATGATGTAAATATGGACATTCTCACATATAATTGGTGAGAATATTAATTACTAGAACCTGTCCACACAAGATTTTATAAGAATGTCCTCTTGTCCCAGTAGAGTTTCTAACTATAATGAATTGGAAATATAAAGTTCATTAACTCAGAATATATTTAAAGGCAATTTTCAATAAAAAGGCCCCTACATCAGAGTCCCAAGACTGGGTAGCTAACAGAACACATCACAATGGACACTTCCTATACCACAGTTGATGTTACCCACATTTATCTCTAGTACAATTCCACTCCTCAAGCTTTTCCTGCCGTTATCACTCTTTCTGCATCATGTTCTGAGAGTATTAGTTTCTAAGTAACCTACATAAAAACAGAGAGGTGACTTAGGATATATTTTGAACACATAACGGCTAATATGAAGTGTATTAAGATACATCTTCAGTCAAGTTTGACTCAGAAAAGGCTTTTAGAGAGAATTTGCTTAAAATCAAACTTGTTTCCCAAGTATTCCCAAATTCCTATTGGATCTGCCTTTAGTTTTTAAATTATGAAATATTTGTAATGTACTAAAAGAAGATTCTGAAATGCATGTAACCTCCACCTAATTAAAGTTTAGTCATATTTGTCTCAGATATAAGCTTTTTGTTTCCTTAAATAGTTTATACATTTTCCAAATTTTGTATGTGTAATGGGTTATTATAATTTGCATCATTGCTTTTGTAGTTGAGGCTATTATTATTAATGTTTTGGTTAGTGTATGTTTTTGATTAATGACTCAAATTTTTGATAATTATTGGCCTCTTCAGGTTCCCTATTATTAAGTCTGATTTTATTATTTATGTATTTAAAATATTTAGTATCATTTCTAACTTTTCAAATGTACAGACATTAAGTTATTCTTAGCATTCTATGATGCTAGTTTAATAGCTTATGATACTTCTTTTATCTTTTTTAATACAGAGTCTCATCATGTCACCTGCAGTAAAGTACCATAGCATCATAGCTCACAGCAACCTCAAACTCTTAGGCTTATACAATTCTTTTGCCTCAGCCTCTCAAGTAACTGGGACTACAGGCGCCCACCACAATGCCCAGCTATTTTTTTTGTTGTTGTTGCAGTTGTTTAGTTGGCCCTGGCTGGGTTGGAACCCATCACCCTCAGTGTATTTGCTGGCACCAAGCTGCTTATGATACTTCTATTACTTCTTTTCCATTTCTAATATTGTTTATGCGTTCATTTTTCTTCATGCCCTTCCTTATTCTTATAAAGCCTATTTATCTTCATTGTTTGTTTTTTTTTTTTTCCAAAAAATAAAAACAAAGTCAGAGGCATGATCCTACCAGACTTCAGGCTATATTACAAGTGCATAGAGATCAAAACAGTATGGTATTGGCACAAAAATAAAGACATAGACATATGGAACAGAATAGAAAACCAAAAGTTGAAAACAGTCTCTACTTGCCACATGATCTTTGATAAACCTAACAAAAGTATACAATGGGGAAAAGAATCCCTATTCAACAAATGGTGCTAGAAGCACTGGATAATATGTAAAAGACTAAAACTAGACCCACACCTTTCACCACTTACAAAAATTGATTCAAGATGGATAAAATACTTAAATCTAAGACATGAAATGATAAAAATCTTGGAAGAAAGTGTGGACTGGGGAAAGATTTTGTGGCAAAGACTTCAGCGGCCATTGCAACAAAGATAAATTAATGAATGGGACTTAAGCTGAAAAGCTTCTGCACAGCTAAGGTCACAACAAGTAAAGCAAAAAGACAACCTTCAGAATTGGGAAAAGATATTTGCATGGTATGAATTTGAGAAAGGGTTGATAACTAGGACCTACAGAGAACTCAACACGAAAAAAGTCAACAATCCCTTATATCAATGGGCAAGAGAGATGAACAGAATCTTCTCTGAGGAAGACAGACAAAGGGCTAAGAAACATTTGCAAAAATGCTTATCTTCCCTGATCAACAGAGAAATGCAAATCAAAACCACCTGGAGATATTGCCTAATCCCAGTGAGAACGGCCCACATCACAAAGTCTTAAAGCTGCAGATGCAGGCGTGGATGTGGAGAGAAGGGAGCACTTTAACACTGCTGGACTGAAAACAAATACGATCTTTTTGGAAGGAAGTATGGAGAATCCTCAAAGAACTTTAAAGTAGACCTCCCATTTGATCCTGCAATCCCCTTACTAGGTATCTACCCAGTAGAAAAAATCCTTTTATCATAAAGAACATTTGCACTAGACTGTTAATTGCATTCCATTTACAATAGTGAAAATATAGAAACAACCTAAATGCCCACCAACCTAGGAGTGGATTAGCAAGCTGCTGTATATGTACACCATGGAGTACTATTCAGCCATTAAAAAGGATGGACACTTTGCATCCTTTGTATTAACCTGGATTGAGTTGGAACACATTCTTCTTAGTAAAGCATCACAAGAATGGAGAAGCAAGAATCCTATGTACTCAATTCTAATATGAAGGCAGCAGATGATCTAATACAAGGTTGGGGGGTAGGGGAATGAGGGACCAGGGAGAGGGGAGGATGGAGGGGGATGGGGGATCATAATGTGTGGCACATCTCTTGGAGGCAAAAAAATTATGAAATATTTGTTGCATACAGAAAAAGAGAGATCCCAGCATTTAATGTTTCTGTTGATTTTAATCATATTGCTAGTTCCTGAAGATTAAATAAAATCATAGATTAAACCAAAAAGAAAAAAAGGATGACTGTAACTTTGTTTTCTATTTTATTAATTTCTGCCATCATTATTATTTCTTTTCTTTGACCTTTTGGATTTATTAATGTATTCACATTTTAACACAGCAAGACTTTTAAAATTACTTTATTCTAAATATACTTTAATTTCTATTTTTATGATTTTATACAGAATCTTTGGGGTGCATTATTTAATTCCCATATGTGTTGGGTGGCTATTGCTTCATTATGGATTTCAAATTTTATTGAATTCTGTCAGAGAGTACAGTTTATATAGCATTGATTATTTGGTATTTCTTAAATAATTTTTTTGTGGCCTAGAATATGGTATGATTGTATACATACCAACATTTGTTTTAAAATAAAGTGAATTAGTTTTTAGGTACAGGACATTATGTATGCTCAATAAATCAATCCCATTAAATATTTAGTTTAAATCGTATATATTCTAATATTTTCATTCTTAACCTATTATTTCTGGGAGAGGCATGTTAAAAATCTCTTTACAATCATGAACTTCACAAGTTCTGTTTGTAATTCTGTCAGGTCAGAAAGACACCTCGTGATGCAAGGCTAAGTTACTAATTTCCTTGAGTGGATGATTCAGAATTCAGGGTAAGCAATTTTACCCAATCTAATCTCCACCATATCATTGGCTTTAAATTTTTTTTTGTGTGTGTGTGTGTGTGTGTGTTGTTGTTGTTGCTGTTACTTTTCTTTTTGCGACAGTCTCACCTTGTCTCCCTTGGTAGAGTGCCGTGGCATCACAGCTCATAGCAACCTCTAATTCTTGGGCTCAAGCTATTCTCTTGCCTCAGCCTCCCAAGTAGCTGGGACTACAAGGCACCGGTCACAAAGGCCTGTATTTGCTTTTGAGCTTAGTGTTTCTTTTTCTCTCTCCTCTTTTCTCTCTCTCTCATTCCCCACTCCCCTCTTTTAGCTAGGCTATATATTAAATATTAAAACCAACTACTTTAAAACTACACTTTATCCGCTATTCGTTGTGTTGCAGGTAGGGGGAATCTACAATTAATGGTCTAGTTCACCTGTTGTTGTTTTCACCAGAAGTTTTCCCTTGACATTTAAAGAAAGGTTGATATGAAGAATTAAAGCTTTTCTTTTTTCCTGGGACTGGAGTCTCAGGCTGCACTGACAAATTCCAACAATTTTGGAAATTGATCATATTCTGCACCCGCAACTATGGCCTTATTCTGTTCTGTCTGCCATGCTTCAAGGTATTAAGATGTTTTGCAAAGTTGCACAAACAACTTTGTTTGAAAAGGTCAAAGTACTCTAAATATTTGGAATGAAAGCTACATGCTTTTATTTGTAGGGCTCTTTTTGTAGACAAGGGATTATAGCATTTTGTGTTGTTCCATAAAGAGATCTAAGAACTACTATATGGAAGAAACAAGGCAACTTTTTTAGACTTATTTTGAGGACAACTTTGCAGCAATTTATCATGACTTTATGAAAATCAGTCACCTATTCTTGGTTGTTCAGAGCAAAGTATAGCAACCACCTGTTTGAAATGTGGAAGAGATCATTCTAGTAAGATAACTCTGTCCAGTGGGAATTTCATGTCTCTTAACATTCTAAAATTGCATGAGTTGTCATCACGCCCGCAGGTGCAAGCCTGAGGTAATTAAAGAAGGAGTCAATGAACCTCCCACTGGCATCTCCAGGCAGAAAGAGCTCTCAGAGCTGCATGTTAGGATAAGCAGGGAATGCTGGCGCTCCTGAGCTGCCTACAGCAGGTGCTTGAGGGGAAAGATGTCTTAGGTCTGGAGGCAAAAATGCCACAAGAAAATTAAGAAGACAAGAACTGTCTGAGGAGCTCAATATATGTAAAAGGGAATCAAAGTAGAAGGAAAACACTGGGGAAACCAAAACATTTTGCCTCTAAGTACTGCAGTCCTGCCTCCTGTGTCAGGAACCAGGGTCACACAGCATCACTAACTGAGCTCTGCCTCTTGTCCCCTTCCCACCCATCTCTGTAGAGAAATTGTCTTCCATAAAACCAGTCTCTGAGGCCAAAAAGTTGGGGACCACTGCTTTAGGAAACTCGATCTAAAATTTCCTCATCCTGTGTTTTTCATATAATAATAACATTGATATTCGTTTGAAATATATTTTTGAAATTGATATTTTCTTGTTCTTTGGATATTTCTTCTTATACTTTTCCTAAACAAGTTGTATAGTACATGAAAAATTAATATTGTGAAATAAAGATATTTTGTATTTTTCAACAAATTTTTCACCCATATAAGCAATAAAAATGTATGTATAAAACTAGTTTTAGTACCTCTTTTGGGGAGGACATTCTATTTTTCTAATGTGTTACCGGAATTTCGCTCTTTAGTAGGTCCTTCGTTGTGGGGATTCGAGGAATGAACCCACGGACCACAGATCAGCGGAAAGACAGGATTTTATTAGAAATTAGAAAGGAATACAGAATAAGTAAATGGAACCATAGCTTGTGGCAGGGGGAAATAACTAACTGAGGAGTCTCTATGTGGGCTCTTTATCTAGGGGTATTAATCTTGAGAATTACACTTGGCCAGAATGAAACACGTTTTCAACGTTAATGAGTGTTATCAATAAAATGAATTGCAGTCCCTCCAGCTCAGGGCAAAAGGTCAGGGCATTCCCTACATGAACTTGCCCAAACCTAGGAAAATTGGGGTACCCTGTCCAGCCTTAAATGGGGAATCCTGTATCAAATGAATAGTAAAATATTATTGAGAGCAAATTTACAGTACATGCATGTGTATGTATGTGTAAATCTTTGCTGGCATCATAATGGTGACTTCATAAATTCTGCTTTTATTTTTCATTGTAAAAGATAAAGTGGACATCACACTCAGGGAATTTATTTGGAGAGGAGCAGAAACAGAAAATTGTGATACATATGACTTAACACACCTATGTATAAACACACACACACACACACACACACTCCCACAGTGCTTTTTTCAGTCCATAGTCAGTCATTAGAAATGAAAAATAAATTAATTTCTGGCCACTAGAATTCAATCAAATCAATCAATCAAGACTTCATTTCTGAAGTCTTGTTATGTGAAAAGTGTACTGTTCTAGATGATATAACAATGTATAGACGAATGAAGAAAAGACTGCGTTACAGCAGTACAGACTCTTTGAGATATAGACATACACAAATACAATTGAAGTCCCCCAAATAGTAGTAACAGGACAATTGATATAAACCACACAATGTCTCCCTCTGTATCTCTTGGTAAATGGCAAGCTCCAAGAAGGTAGTTTTTTTCCCCACACATTGATGTATTCTGACAATAAGCATGCCACAAAATTATGAATGAATTCACTTGTTATGAAACTAACACATTCGTATATATCAACAAACCAGAACCAACCAAAACAACTAGAATAAAAATTGGTAAATGAAAACTCATGTAATACTTATATCAATGTAATTAGTTTTAATTTTGCACATATATTTAAAAAAGTGTTTCTCTTGCTTTCAAAGAGATATACAATCTGGGCTTCTTATAATTAATGTAATATTTACCAAATCCCTAATGTTTATTGCTTCATTTAATTAACACATATCTGTTGAATATTGTATTATTTTTCTATGGCTGCTGGAACAAATTTAGCATAAACTTGGGAGCCTGAAAAACATATATTTGGGGAGGCTGGAATTGAAGTCACTTTCACTGCTCTGAAATTGAGGTCTTGTCAGGGCCACTCTCTATTTGAAAGCTCTGGGGTAAATCTATTTTCTTACCTTTTCCAGCTTCTAGAGGTGGAACGCAATCTTTTCATTTTTTTTTGCTCGTGGCCTCTAGTTTTTGAAGACAGCCACATGGCCTTTTGCTTCAGTAGTCCCATTACATCTTCTCTGCCTATCTGTCAAGGGACATTTGTGATATGTTTAGGGCCTGCCCAGCCAATCCTCATGTCAAGATCCTTAATCATGGCTACACAGTCCCTTTTACCATATAAAGTGACATTCACATGATCAGGGGCTAAATATTTCAGTACTTTTGGGAATCATTATTCCTCCTACAAGCAGCTACTATCTGTTGAGTATTGCAGACTCAGCAGTGAATCAGAATTCAATCTCTGGATCTGCACTCATGGAGATTCACATGACTGGGGTATGAAAGATGTGCCCAATACAGACCTGCTTTTTAATTGGGCTCTCTAACAGAGGAATGTTTTATCAGAGAAAAAACACTCAACTACTTAGTGCAGCCTGGAAAGCAGAGAAAACAAGAGAAATTGTCAACTACTTCTTGCAAATAATCAGGCATAGAAAACAACCTTGTACCAGGTACTGCTGAGAATAATTATTTGTGGTCTCATATAAATAGAGCACAAGTTAGCTCATCTATTTTGAGAAATAACAAGGTATTATTATTTTTTAAGTATTCTTGAATTTTGTATTTCAATTTCATTTCATTTCATAGTCTTGCTTTGTGGCCCTCAGTAGAATGCTGTGCCATCATAGCTCACAGCAACCTCAAACTCTTGGGCTCAAGCCATTCTCTGGCCTCAGCCTCCAGAGTAGCTGGGACTACAGGTACCAACCACAACGAACGGCTATTTTCTTTTTTCAAGATGGAGATGAGGTCTCCATTTGGCTCAGGCTGGTCTCTAACTCGTAAACTCAGGGCAATCCACCTGTCCCGGCCTCCCAGAGTGCTAGGATTACAGGCGTGAGCCACGGCGCCCAGCCGAAGCATTATTTTTTCTTTAACAAACTTTTCCCCCAACTCCTTTCTCATGACGGGAGAAGATAGTGTTATGGCAGAAGATAAGTGAAGTCCACTTGGTCAAAGAACCCACATGGGAAGAAAGAAATCCAAATCTCAATGCTTTAGGGAATGACTCTGTAAAACTTGGACTTTGCTGGACGCGGGGGATCACGCCTATAATCCCAGCACTCTGGGAGGCCGACGTGGATTGATCCCCCGAGCTCACTGGGTGGACACCAGCCTGAGCCAAAGCCACCTCATCTCTGCAAATAGCCCGGCGTTGTGGCAGCGCCTGAAGTCCCAGTCACTTGGGAGGCTGAGGCAAGAGTTTGAAAGAATGGCTTGAGCCCAAGAGTTTGAAATTGCTGTGAGCTGTGACGCCCTGACACTCTAGGGAGGACCAAAAGCGAGACTCTGTCTATAAATTAATTAATACAATGTACTAAAACTTGGACTTTGAGTGGTGTAGTATTTGCATTGTGCCTAATGATGATATAACACTAATGCTCAATGATGAAACATGGAACTTCCTTCAGGACACTGAGCGGCTCTGCATCAACTTGCAGAGAGTAGGAAGCGCTGCACGTCCTGGATAATGCAGCTTTCCACCACCCGCAGGTTTTCTGCTACAGCTGCCACCGCGCCCATGCATGATACAGGTCGGTCAAGAGAAATGGCCCACACCTAGTCATTGGTGCATTAGATCTAACAGCACCATTCCCAAAGAGGTGAATTTTCTGCCATGTTCGGCAGAGTCGTAAAGTTCTTCATGGTCATGTCAACAGCACTGAGAGCTTAGTGCAGCCTGGAAAGCAGCAGGGTCCTAATCTGCACTGTGGAAGGGGTCAGTGCTCAGTGTTCTGGCCCCTCTTGGTTCCTAGGCGCTGCCATTGCCAAGTGAACTGGCCTTCACATTCACGCAGCACTCTATCCTACAACTTTCCACATAGTCCCCTTATGTTTAGGTTTACCAGATTCAGTTTCTATTGTTTATAAAAAATAATTCTGAACAATGCCAGTGGAGATGGTATGGACAGAAACTGACTTACCATAGTTAAGTGAAGAAATAAACGAAGGTATAAAATAACATATCTTAAAAGTTCTAATGAAACTTGTAGGGCTCAAGACATGACATATTCAGGAGATTGTGAGATTTAATGAAACAAACAAGAAGGTGTCTGAAGGTATAAATGCTTACCTAGGTCAGGAAAATAAGGGGAAGGATATTCATTGCTAATGCCAAAAGAAAAATAAATGCTGCTTTTCTAGCAGAAAGATAAGATTAACCTCAAGGATCCTGTGAGGTGATGGTATTTTATTAATAAATGATAATTAGGAGAAAACAAGGGACACTATTTGTTTACTACATTAGGACTGTTCTTGACAAGAAAGCTATGAGAAAAACTTGTGGGTTTTTTTCTCCATTCTTCCCTCTTAGTTCATTTTTTCCTTGGACTTTCAGTGACTGATCACCCCTGGATGTCACATGTTCAAGATGTCTATTTACTACATAAAATCAAGGTACATGAAGCTCTTTTTCTTTCCAGAAGCCCATCTGTTAGATGAATGGCATATTTCTCCAGTGCTACATTTTAAATTAAAAATACATAAACATGTGCTTATAATTATAGTAAAAAAAAAAGAAATACTACAGCGTTAAAATTAAAAAGAAAATCCTCCTTCATTCCTCTTCCCTTATATCACTATAAATAAGAATGCAGATATTCCTTTAGATATTTTAGAGGATAATATGTGCACATATATGTAATTTATATAAATGGACTTTTACTGTAAGTATTAACTAATAACTTACTCATTTATCTTGGAGACATTTTCAATCCTTATAAAGCTACCAAATTCTACACTTTTTTCATTCAGAAAACTATTTAAGAAAACTATATATATGAGAAACAGAAAATTGGACTGAGCAATAATTATGGTCATCTCACATTTGAAAAAATTGTCAAGATTCAGCATGTAAGAATGTTTTATATGTGATGATTAAAACAAAACATTGTTTGCCTACCATCCACAGAAGTAAAACAAAACAAAACAAAACAATCTACACAAAAAAAAACTTTGGGAAAAAGGTGACATGGAGAAAAAATAAAAGAATATCAGCAATGCTGTCTTCCTCAATGCCATCTCAACATTTTTTGCCAATAGCAGGGAACAAGCAGAGAGCAGTCAGTTACAAATGGGGCATTAGTACAACCCCAATCCAGTTTAGAAACATTATTGCACAAGAGTCTGACAGACACCGAGGGTGATGTGATGAAAATCTACTTACCCTAATCGATTTACCCTAGCAATAATCAAGTACCCAGTTTTTAAGCAAGTGGGCATGAATTAACATATTTATAAAATAAAATCTCCACCTCTCATTCAACATCAGAAAATGATTAATTCCCATGAACATATTAAAATAGGAAAAAAAATGATAATCTCAATAGACACAGAAAAAACATTTAATCAATTAAATAGTCACTCTAGCTAAGAAAAAAAAGATTAGGAGTTGGAATGACATGTAATAATCTTGATAAAGTATCTACCAAAACCTCACAGCAAACATTGCAATTCATAATAAGACTTAAGCAGTATTGCAGTAAAGTCAGGAACAAGGTAAGAATGTTATCACTACTTTCAGCAAACGTGGGACTGGATAGTCTGTTAATAAGTAAGAGAAAAATGAAAAATGAACTAGTGGTTTTAAAAGTGAGAAAGAAGGGAACAATTATTCCTATTTACAAAATATGATTACGTGTATACAACATCCAGAGAAATAAACAATAAAGAAAAAAAAAAGCCAAACAAATTCTCCCTAACACAGGACGGCCCGAACGCCGTGCCCCGTTTGGGCTCCTCCCCTCCTGGCCGTAGGCACCGGGAGCATTCGGGCCCGCCCACTCGCCGAGCCCCGCCCACTCGCCGAGTTCCGCCCCGCCCCTCCAATCTCCCGGATCGTCCTGCGTTTGACTTAGAAGAGGCGGGGCCTGTTGGGCTCGCGGCGCGGCGGCCGCGTGCTTTCCGAGCATTCCGGGTTTCAGCCGCTCTGCTGGCCGATCCCCTGCTGCTGGCCGATCGCTCCCCAGACCCTGGTGAGTAGCTGCAGGATTCAGGCCCACAGCCCGACTGAGGCCTGCACGAGGCCCACAGCAAGCGCCTGCGCGCTGCCCGCCAGCCAATGTACTGGCCGCATTCAGCCGACGCCCTTTGACCCTGGGCCCTCGGACGGGCCGCGGGCGGTGCGGAGCGGGAAAGTGGAGACTCCTGAGGACCCCGCCGCGTCACTTTTGCCGGCTAGCTTGGTTAGTTTTATTGTCTGTTGCTCTGCTTCATCCCGACCCCACCGGGCTCGTCTCCGACTCCGCTTTGGAGCAGAACCTCCTGTCGTCTCAGTTTTGCCTTCTTTGCCCAGCAAGTTGGAAATTTCCGAACAGATGGAACTCTAGGTTTAAGCAGGGTCCTTGTACCCCTAAACTGAGTCTCGGCCTTGAGCCGACTGGGAGAGTGGAAGGATCCGGGCCTACCGGGCTCGCGGTGCGGCAGAAAGGTCGCTGTCGCCTGTCTCCTGGGGCCTTGGGCTTGGGGAAAGGAAAAGCAGAGTGGAGGCCACCGCAGAGATGGTTTTTCCACTCACCTGTTAACGTGTTTGGCACGGTTCTTTGCTGTGTCTCAGGATAGAACAGTGCTGGACTGGGTTTTTTTTTGTTGTTGTTGTTTTTGATATTTTTTCTCCTCAAGGAAGTAACTTGAAATACAGGCAGTTAATCGGTTTAATTGTTGTGAGACCTTACAGAAATGTTAGAGGAATATGTGAAAGTGCTTAGAAAATAAAACGGTAAGATAATGTTAATTGTGTGATCTTCATAAAAAAAAAAAGACAAAAGGACTAGAAAGGGCTGTTTACATAGTATTTAGGCAGTAGTTTGAAAGGAAAATACAAAATCAAGTCTAGATACTGATATTAAGTTTTTGGCAAGTCACTTTCATGACAACATTCTGTTTGTATTGAAGTGTTATGTAGGTCCCCTGAAAAAAACTCTGGTGTGCTAGGAATTTCGTGGATTTTCAGGCTCTATGCAAAAGGAGTTTCCAGAACTGCTTCTGTTATTTGTGTGCTGAATAATGAAAGTATAATGAGAACATAAATGAAATAAGTTGTCTTTACATCGAGTTTATGGAGTATCAAGTTAAGCATTGTTCTCTAAGTCTATAATCTAAATAAAAGCATGACATGTCAGCTACTTTCATTCATGTCACTAAACTTAGAATAGTACTTTTTCTAAACTTGATTTGGCTACTGCAGGAAGACATAATAGCATGAAGACAAGAACTTGAGTTCTTCAGCCAGACTTGGTCTCTCCCTTGCTGGTTGCCTTACTTAGCCATTGGTTAGCACAGAGACTTTGTAACAAAGTTACCAACTATTCAGTTTCATTATCTGTAAAACTGTGGAAAAAAATAAAAAGTTCAGTTGTAAGTTGTTGTGAGCATTAAAATGGAACAAAGAGATGACTCCTGACTGAATAATGTTAACCAAAGGGGAACAAGTATTTACAAGTTAACTGACCTGGGCAAGGAAGCCTTGGTATAGAAACTGATTTTGAAACTTACAGGTGTGTCTTCTAGTGTTAGTTATATTTATCTCCAGTGGCTTCACACAGAATAAAATGAGGAAGAAACAGTATCAAGCACCAAAAGTCCGTGTAGTTTAGTTTAGTTGATAATAATTAAAAGGTGAAATCTGTTTGGCTTTTGTAAGTTACATGATAACAGCAAATTAAAAAAATAATAATTGGTATTGCCTTGCTCTGCATCTCTTAAATCTTTTAGCTAGCTGCGTATGTCTTAACGGTTTATTAGATGTCCCTAAACTTCCAAATCACCTTAGAATTTCAAAAGATTTCATAAAAGCACAAAACTCAAAAACAGAAACCATAGCTTAAAAAAACCTATTGTTTATGACTGTTGAGATACACAGACTGCCTTTTGAGAAGAGAACAGATGTTTGATGGCCAACATCTTGAGCCTGCCTCTTCCTGTTTGGGAAACCTGTATATTTGCAATTAACTTATAAATTTTTTTCCCTATGGGGTGACTTCTAAAACATCTTTTTTTTTTTTTGTTGAGGCAAAATAACTACCTTTTACTGCAAGATCACATGTTTAGTCACAAACATTCTTGTGGCCTTGTAGTATTTAAGATGATAACTTTTATTAAAATGAATTTTGAAAATTATTGGATCTTCATTTATATAAATTCATCCTATTTAATATTTTCAATATGGACTGTAAACATTAAGTGTGTAGATGGGCTGTAGAATCTGTTTATGTGTGTACTGACCAAATATACACCAATATAAAAAAAGGCCAGAAGTTCAGTTATTTGAGCTGAACACTTAATGAACACTAACTATGCATAAAGTATATTAGACTCTACTGAAGTATGACGGTAAAGACTCCATGTCTGATGGTTAAGGCATCTAGTAGGGGATATAAAATATGAAATATACAGCATTATGTAATACATAAGAAAAACAACAGTTTAAAAAGTAGATAAAAACTGTAACAATAGAATATGTGACAGAGCAAGTAAGTATCATGAAGAGGAGGGATTTCAGCCTTGACTTGAAAGGTGAATGGTATTTTAAAAGTTGGCCATACAGAGAATAGCTGTCTCTTAGAATAAAATGAATTGGCTTTTAATTGCTTGTCAGATACTCATTTTTAATCATCATCATCATCATTATAAATAATAGCTTGTATTTATTTAGTACTAGTATAAATTTGACATAATTCTGAGATTTTTAAAAATATCATTCCATCCTCTCAAGAATCCTATAAGTGAATAACTCAATTTACAAAGGAGTAAATAAAGAAGCACAGAAAGCTCAGGCCACTTGTATAGGTCAAATAACTAAAAAGATGACACAGCTGGAATTTGAACTCAGATATTTGAACTGAAGAGCCCCATATTTTAAATTATAATTCCAGTTGTCTTTGTTTAAGTTGAGATGACTTCTTGTTAATTCAAATATGGAGGTTGGGGATAGAGCTAGTGGATTATCTCTTAAGATTGAGCTGCTATAATGATTGCTAAACATTTTAAATGAGTTAAGTAATGTACAAAGAAAGAGGGAGGGACCACCTTTAGAAACTACGGCTGTGATGCAAACATCAAAAGTGATCCACATAGCTAAAAATATTTATATACCCTTAAGATTTTGAAATAAATAATGAAAAAAAAAAAAAAACTTACGTTTATAGGGAAGAGGGGAAAAGAAGGCAGCTTGCATAAATGGATGTGTATTTTGTATTCATCTGTAGAATTGGAAAATGAACCTAACCCTTTTTTTAAAGTTTCAGAGTTACTTCTTGTACTTCTCTACTTTTCATTTTCTTAAGGCTAAGTAGTATTTACTGTTAGATTTAAATATTACTCTTGAAATTTTTCTTTCTCAAACGTTATGTTGCATGATAAATGGAACTTCGGCAATAGGCAAAATAGATACTACACTCCTTTTTTAGAAGAGGGTAAGGGACTTAGCCAGGATCACATGGATAATTTGAACTTACATTTTCAGATTGCAAGATCAATATTCTTTTCATTATACATCCTGATCTTCATGCATCTTTGCATTCAACTGAAGTCAGCATTGCGAACATCAATGTCTTAACTAAGTTCTAAATCCATTAGTCATGAGTATTGATTGCTATTGATTATTTCCTTACAGAATAGCTACCCAAACAAATCTTTTTCCTTATGAAGCAGGGTTGTCCTACCGTTTTTTGTCTGCCATACATCAGAAGCATAAGAGTTGTCTTGGGCCATACGTTAAATACATAAACACTACACAAAGCTGATTAGCAGAAAAAGGTCTTTGCGTACTTTTCCTGATATCCCACACTACAAATAAGCAAAAAAGGTCCTCACAAAATGGGCATAGGCCCAGGCCATAATATGGACACCCCTATGAAGTATTATGTTCTTATTTTAAAAGACAGGGTAAGAAAATAAGACTGTGTTTTGTCACCCAAAGGTAACTATGACACATCTCTTTACTTTGTACCTTTAATCTAGTTAAAATCATATTGCTTCCATAATTTTTTGTTTGTTTCATGCCTTGTCAAAATTCTCACTTTCTTTAAGCAAAGAAAAGATTTATTGTTATGTAAATAATTGGGGAATTTCAGGACAAGAAATTATAGTGGAAAGCCAAAACAGTTATCATCCTTTAATTCCTATCATGTATAATAGCTCTGCCACATTTCACACAGAAATTTTACTGCTTGGAATCATGTACTTCAGAGCTGGGGAGTTGACCCTTTTCAGAAATAAGTAGGTATTATGTTCACAGCTCATGTCCTTCCATTTACTGTTGGGATTCTTTTTCTTCTGTAATTTCTTTTTTTCAGTTTTTGTCCAGGTCTAGGTTTGAACCCACCACCTCTGGTATATGGGACCAACCTACTCCTTTGAGCTACAGGTGCCACCCTTCTTTTTTTTTTTGAGACAGAGTCTCACTGTGTCACCCTTGGTAGAGTGCTGTGGCGTCACAGCTCACATCAACCTCAAACTCTTGGGCTTAAACGATTCTGTTGCCTCAGCCTCTCAAGTAGCTGGGACTACAGGGACTCGCCAAAATACTCGGCTTTTTTTTTTTTTTTTTTTTTTTTTGTGTGATTGTCATCATTGCTTTAGCTGGCCCTGGCTGGGTTCAAACCTACCAGACTTGATGTATATGGCTGGTGCCCTAACCATTGTGCGACGAATGCCGAGCCTTCTTTCGTTATTTCTAATTTTCAGATAATTTTAGACTTACAGACAAGTAGCAAAGTTACTTAATTATTCTCAATTATTTGTATATATTTTCTTGCACATTCACTAAGTGGTAAATTTCTACCATATCTGTTTATCTTCATGCATGCACACTTACATGCTGTACTGTATATGGGTGTACATTATATATGTAGTGTATGTATATGCTATATGTGTATGTGTGTGCCTATGTACATAGCATGCATAAATGTGTAAGTGTGTATCTCCTCTCTTTGGTATATTATCTGATGTTTCCTCATGATTAGATCTGGATTACGTTTTTTTTTTTTTGTTTTTTTTTTTCTTTTTTTTTTCTCACTTTAAAAAATATTATAGATAGGACTGGTGGGGTGGCTTCCACCTGTAATCCTAGCACTCTGGGAAGCTGAGGTGGGTATATTGCTTGAACTCAGGCGTTTGAAACCAGCCTGAGAAGAGCAAGACTGTGTTCTCTACTAAAAATAAAAGAACTAGCTGGGCGTTGTAGTGGGCATGTATGGTCCCAGTTACTTGGGAGGCTGAGGCAGGAGGATTGCTTGAGACCAAGAGTTTTAGTTTACTGTGAGCTATGATGCCAAGGCACTCTATGGAGGGTGACAAAGTGAGACTTTGTCTCAAAAAAGTATTATAGGAGTGCACACATTTCGCTCACATGTTTTGCATTTGTACTTTGAAAGTCAGTGTCCTAAGTGTGCCAGAATATGTGTATTGCACCTGTTAGGTGTGAGTTTACCTTAGCCCAGTGGTTTTCAACCTTCCTAATGCCTTGACCCTTTAATACAGTTCCTCATGTTGTGGCGACCCCCAACCATAAAATTATTTTCATTGCTGCTTCATAACTGTAATTTTTGCTACTGGTATGAATCATAATGTAAATATCTGATATTAGGTGACCCCTGTGAAAGGGTCATTCAACCCCCAAAGGGGTCACGACCCACAGGTTGAGAACTGCTGCCTTAGCCTCCTCTCCCCTCCCTTCTATAGATTTCCAGAGTTTTACTTCCCTTTGTGCACCTGTTAGTCGACTAGTTCCAATTTAGAATTGAGAACATGTGGAGTTTATTTTTCCATTCTTGTGATTCTTCACTTAGAGGAATAGCCTTCAGTTCCATCCAGGTTGTTAGAAAAGATAGTAGATCACCATTTCTTACAGCCGAGTAGTATTCCATGGTATACCACATTTTATTATTTTATTCATATATTAATGGCACTCAAGTTTGCAATTGTAAGTTATACTGCTATAAACATTTCAGTGCAGATGTCTTTTTGATAAATTGTCTTTTTTCTTTTGCATAAATGCCTAGTAGTGGGATTTCTGGATCAAAAGGTAGGTCTACTTTAGTTTTTTGAGATACTAAATTCATATTACTTTCCCTGAAGCTTGTACAGTTTGCAGCCTCACCTATACTGAATGAGTGTTTTGTCTCTCCACATCCACACCAGCATCTGCTGCTTTGGAATTTTTTGATATGTACCAGTTTCACTGGAGTTAGGGGACGTTTCATTATGTTTTTTATTTGCATTTCCCTGATGACTAGAGAGGATGAGTGTTTTTCATGTGTTTGTATGCCATTAGACAACCTTCTTTGAAAAGTTGATGTTCATGGTTTATGCCCACTTTTTTAATGGGGTTATTCAGTTTTTTTCTTATTGATTTGCTCAAGTTCTTTATAGATTCTAGTTATCAGCCTTTGTCAGATGCACCATATGTAAATCTTTTTCCCATTCTATAAAGATAGAATATTTCATTGTATTGATAGTTTTTTGTGCAGAAACTTTATTTAATTTGATCAGGTCTCATTTGTTTATTTTTGTTCTCTGATTTGCCATCAGGTCTTCTTGGTGAATTCCTGCCCTAGACTGGTATCTGTAAGAGTTTTTCTAACACTTCTAAAATTCTTACAGTTTCATGCCTTGGGTTTAAGTGTTTTATCCATCATGAATTAATTTTTGTGAGATCCCGGTTCAGTCTTTTACATGTAGCTGTCCGGTTTCCCTGGCACCGTGAATAGGGATTCTTTTCACCAGTGTGTGTTTTTGTCCCTTCATCAAAGAGCAGATGGGAGAGTGAGGAGGGTTTCATTTTTGGGTTCTCACTTTGATTCCGAGGTCTGTCCTGTTTAATTTGACGGGATTATCACAGCACTGATTCCAGGTTTTTCTTAATACATCCTTTCTGGACAATCATGATCAATCTGATACCAGAATTTCAGGTTCTTGGTCTCGGTGGTTTGAAGAATAAATCCACGGACCACAGATCAGTAGTAAAACAGAATTTATTTACAGAAAAGAATACAAAAACACTAAAGCTCCAGGAGAGAAAACCCAAGTCCGGGAGAAAAGCTCTCTCTGTCTCTCCCCCCTCTCTCTCCATCTAGCGGCATATATAGGTGCACGGGTTCCTTGGCCAGGAAGTGAATGGACACAGTTTTCTGCTGGGGCGAGTGAATGAATGTCTCAATGAATGGACAAAGACCCTTCCACTGGGGGAGGTGAATGAATGTATTAATGAATGAATTGAGGCCTAGGAAACTTACATGAAATTGACCTAGGCATAGGAAATGGGCGTTCCCTTTTTAGTCCCAAGAGTAAAGGGAAGGGGACACGGAGGCGCTCGTGTCTCCCCAGCGGTTGTTCTGCTCCTGTGCTGTTGGCACCTCCGGTGGGGGTGGGAGTGGGAGCCCCCGTTGCCCACCCTCCAGCTCGCTGCTTCCTCTGCCGGCTGCCCCTGCACCAAAACGGCCAAGGGGTGGGGGGGGCAGGTCCTGTATCTCAGACTGGCTGAGCTAGCTGGGGCGCCACCCCACCTGTTCTGTAATCTATACCTATTTACACAAAATTAACTGACAAAAGTGAATGACCCATTAGTTTTGATATCTAGTTTGAATTGGTATTTGGTAGGTTTTCCACCATTATTATATTCCTCTTTATAATTAATAATAAAACATCTTCTGAAGAAACATTTTGCCAATAATGTAGATACACTGTTTCTCATCAAACTTGTACTTTTTCATTCAGTATCTGTTTATGATTCTCATCTGGCAGTTAATGCTGTTGTATTTTGTGTTGGTATTACCTGAGATTGGTAATTTCTAAAGAACAGAAATTTATTTCTAAGAGGCTGAGAAGTCCCAAAGTCAAGGCACCGGCAGTTTTTGCTTGTCTGGTGAGGTCTGTTGTCTGCTTCCTCCGTGTCACCTTGATGCTGTATTCTCTGTGGGGAAAGAGTGCTGAGTCACTGCCTGGTGGAAAAGCAGAGGAGAGCAAACCCATTCCCTCAGCTGTTTTTATAGAGCCGTTAGTCCAGACCTGTCTGGTCTTTTGCTAAAAGTTCATCTTCATGACTTTTTCTAGAGAAAAAAGGAAACTAATATGATTGAATACAGTGATGGGGAAGAGTTAGGATACCAAATAAGATGTCCCAGATTTACTAATCAATATTGTTTTATCAAATTTCTTTGAATTTTATATGCTCTTAATTATATATAATTATTATATGTTTATATTATATACAGATATGTATCTTGTGTCCATATATAACCTAAAATGTATTTTAATATCAGTTTGTCTGTTCATGTAGATGTGCTCACATGTATATACATGCTTACATGTACACGTGCATATGTACATGGCTACATGGATGCCTACAAATAGAATGTATAGTATACATACATGTGCATATATAATGTGTATACATACCATATTTACTTACAATTGTAAAACAGGCAAAAGAAAGTTAATATTGGCTAGGTATGCTTGTATGATGGGGAAACTATAAAAGAAGGGTGAGGTAATGGTAAGCCCAAGACTCAGGCAATGTCTGTAGGCAGGGGCATTGTTATTTTATTATTTGTTATTAAAAAAACATATGTTATTTTATTATTTGTATTCATTTATTTATTTTTGAGCTGTTGCCCTGGGTAGAGTGCTGTGGTGTCACAGCTCACAGCAACCTCCAACTCCTGGGCTTAAGCAATTCTCTTGCCTTAACCTTCCAAGTAGCTGGGACTACAGGCACCCACCATAAGGCCCCGCTGTTTGTTTTTTTTTGTTTGTTTGTTTTTTTTGGTTGTAGTTGTCATTGTTGTTTGGCAGGCCTTGGCTGGATTCGAACCCACCAGGTCTGGTGTATGTGGCTGGCACCTTAGCCTCTTGAGCTACAGGTGTGGAGCCAACATATGTTATTTTAGAAATTGTTTGTTGATACTTACAACCTCTGTTAAATAAGATTTTCACAGTTACAAATTAATGCGTTTTTTAAAAATTGGGAATATCAAATTTATGAATGAATATTCTTTTTTCTCTACTGTTAAAGTTTTTAATTTTGTTCTATTCCATTACTTTTCAAAATTTCATTTAAAATATATGATTATTCCTTTCTTGTGAAATACTTATTTTAGTTAAAAAAAAAAAAGTGTTTTATGAAAATCCATTTAATGACCAGGCTTTTCATATACTTGTAAGTATTTCCTTTTCTTTTAACTATGAATTTTAAATTTTACATTTAGGTTTAGAAAATTTTACTCCATATATACAGAATATTCCTTTTCTAAATTCAGTATACACAAAATCTCTTGAAATAATGAAAAATATATTTATTGCCATTTACTCGTATATAGATTCTTTTGAAACCAGTATTTGATGGCATAATTAATATCACAATATACTTTCTTAATTTTTCAATGTAATGAACCTTATGGAATTTAGTCTTCATTTTGAATATATTAGAAAATATTGCTGATATCACTTACTAATTATCTTTTTTCAAAAAATTGCAGTGAAACAGTTAACTATTTTGGAGTTTAAAGTATGTCATCATGGCAAAGTTTCGGAGAAGGACTTGCATCATTTTGTCACTTTTTATTCTGTTTATTTTTTCTCTGATGATGGGTTTAAAAGTGCTGAGACCAAATACAGCTGCTTTTGGAGCTCCTTTCGGCCTTGACCTTCTTCCAGAACTCCATCAGCGAACTAATCATTTCAGGAAAAATTTTGATTCACAAAAGAGTGACAGAATCAACAGTGAAACAAATACCAAGAATTTAAAAAGTGTTGAAATCACTATGAAACCTTCCAAAGCCTCTGAACTTAACCTGGAAGAACTACCACCTCTGAATTATTATTTGCATGTATTTTATTACAGTTGGTATGGAAATCCACAATTTGATGGTAAATATATACATTGGGACCACCCAGTGTTGGAGCATTGGGACCCTAGAATAGCCAAGAATTATCCACAAGGGAGACATAACCCTCCAGATGACATTGGCTCCAGCTTTTATCCTGAGTTGGGAAGTTACAGTTCTCGGGATCCTTCTGTCATAGAAACCCACATGAGACAAATGCACTCTGCTTCAATTGGTAATTATTTTATTTCATGTATTCATATGTACATATATTATTTAAACAATTTTTGTGTAATATTAAATTACTAATTAGTCTTCACATTGTTATTAATGATATTGTTAAATTAATTCAGATTGCTAAATTAAACATCTAGGTAACCACCTTTTAAACACTTCCTTTAATGCAGTGGTTCTCAACCTATGGGTCGCGACCCACAGAAACTATATTAAAGGGCCGCGGCGTTAGGAAGGTTGAGAACCACTGCTTTAATGTATATTTAATTTCTGATTTGGGGGCATTTCTCAATGATATTATTTTTATTGATTTCTAATTTAATTCCATTAGTTTTGTTAAATTTTGACATACATAAAGTATAGTGAGTTCTACTTTAAGTTTACAGCTCAATGATGTTTCTTAAAGATATGCACGTATTTGAATACCACCCTAACCAGGAAGTAAAGTATTTCTATAGCTCAAAACATTTCATACGATTCCTTTTTTTCAGCCCCACTTTCCTACTCTACCCCTGGAAATTGGATCTGATTTCTATAGAATAGTTGCAAGTATTACATTATTTTATAAAAGTAGAATCAGCATTTGTGTGTCTGTTTGTGTATCTTTTGCTCACCACAGTATTTTAACATGTACCCATGTTATTAACTACATGAATATGTCAGTCATTTTTATTGCTGAGTAGTAGTTTGTTACATATGATTGTAGCAGAGTTGTTTCTACATTCCTCTATTATTGAGTATTCAAGCCGTTTGAAATTTTAGGCATATAGCATCTAATATGGTCATGCTTTTGTACTTTTTAAAGCTATCTTAATAGTCTTTTAAAATTTCTATATTTCATGTGTTTTTAATGTAATATTGATGCTATTTTAAATGTTCCATTTTGCTATTTATTTTCCCTTTATTTCATCTATATTTTTTGCCTTCTTTCTCTGCCTTCTGTTATGTCAAATATGCTTATTTTCTATTTTCTTCGGGTTTATTATGTATATTTACTCGACCTTCTTACATTACATACCTTTAACTTGAGTAATGAGAGTTCATTGGTTATTATTATTTTCATTTCCGCCTCCCCTCACCTTTCTCTTTCCTTACCTGGCACTCCCGTCACTCTCAGTAAGATAGTCATATTGTCCCACAGGTGAATTATAAGAAAAAACATAATTTAGTGCCTGAAAATCCTTCTGTTTGTTAATGTACTCTTTGTAAAACCTTCCTGTTTTAGTTTCATTTGTCTTGTTAGCGTCCTGAGCAGTAGGGCCAGAAGAAGAAAGGGGGGGTCTTCTTTTTTTCTATCACTACGTAAAGACCTTGACTCACTGTGGAGTTGATAGATACCTAGGGAAACACAAGCTCTTCAGTGAACAGAATAATGCAGAATTTTATGAACCTGTATCAGATATGTGCAAGAGGCCATGTTTTTCTTCTGTGTAATAACTTTTTTCAACTTTGTAAACTCTCACTCTCTAGTATAGCCTCAGCGCTCTGGTTTCTGTGTTCTATAATTACAACATATATGGCTTTGGTGAATTGAGACAGCGTGGACTGCTCTGTGAGAAGAGTGTATTGTCTCTACGTCTCTATTTACTCATTTTGAGAGGAGACTCTTTTCTAATTGATCATATTCAAGTCTTTCTTGTTATTTCAAGGCTACCTTGTTGTGGCTAATAAAAACTGCTTGCTTGACAGAGAAAATGGTTATTCTTAGAAATTTCAGTGTTCTTCATACAAATTGAATGGTATACAATGAGGGATTTTTCCCCCTCAGTTACATAAGTGTTTATACATTTAAACATATAAACATATATAAATTATATTTATATATAGATAAATACAGTAGAACCTCCATAGTTGACCACCTGCCTACATTGACCACCTCTTTAAATTGACCTAATTTTCATAGACCAGACATGCACCACATGTACTGCTCAATACATTATGCCTAGTGCCTTATGTGGACCACCTCCTTATGTTGGTTAGTTTCTTGTAGTGCCTTGGTGGTCAGCTTACAGGGGTTGTACTGTATATATAACTGCCATACTGTGCATGGTTATAGTTCAGTTATTATCAGCAAGAAAAGTATCAGTTCATATTTTTGTGCCTGTCTAATGCTTACAAAGATGTTTTCCCCCCACATAATATTTTACTACTATATCATGTATATGAACATTAATTATTTCTAAACATTTGAATAATACAGTTACTTTTATATAGACAGTTTTAATATTAATGAAAAATTTTACTTTTTGGTAGATTTTCTGATAGGCAAAATTTAAAAAGTACACTTGATGCAACTAAAAGTGACATTCCAATCAATCTTTAAATAAAAATAATTTCTTAAATCAGTTAAATATTGAATTGTACTCATTATAATTAGGCAAAAGAATTTGGCTGTCCCAATACTGACACAAAACCCTGTTTTAATCCAGGGAGCTGGCCTGCGGGCTTTGGCGTTTATTGAATTGAAGACTGTAAATGAAGACTGTTTAATTTCCTGTGTGGTTGAATATGCTGTGACTACATATTTAACGTTAACATTTGTCCTTTGATAAACATCCTTTTTTCTTAAATTGAATTGCTATGTGAAGTAATTACAGTGTTATATTTGCAGATACTAGTATGTTGATTTTCTGCTTTTACAGTTAGAGGTGCCCAATCAATTATTATGTTATTATATCATATCAAATACTTTACAATAGCACGTGATAGATATGTATCCTTTTCAGGTCTTTTAAGTATCTCACATAATATAGTTTTCCCCTTGTCTTAAAATTGTCTCACAATTTTGAAATTGTGAGGCAATTTTAAGAATACTAGATGCATACCCCCCTATTTTTTATACAGATTACTTTTATACAGATTTTAAGAATACTAGATGGATACCCCCCTATCTTTTTATACAGATTACTAAAATCTCAGTGGAATAATCAGAATATTGACCCTCCAAGATGTTTACATTCTAATTTACAGAATCTGGGAATATGTTGTTTTATGTGGCAAAAAATAAGTAGGGTTGCTACTGCAAAAGGTTGCTAATTAGTTGACCTTAAGATAGCAATATCCTGGATTATTTGGGTGAGACTAATCTAGTCACAAATTTTTATGCATTGAAGAAAAGGAAAAGGGAAGTCAGAGTGATGTCATGTAAGAAGGACCTGGCCCACAATTGCTGTCTTTGAAGGTGGTTAAGGGGTTCCTGAGCTAAAGAATGCGGTGGCCTCTACAAGCTCAAAGGTGAGGAAGGGGATTCTCTCTAGAGTCTCTAGAAAGGAATTTGATAACTTGATCTTAGCTAACTGAGACCCTGTCACATTTCTGACAGTGCATTTATGTTGTTCTAAGTTACTATTATTTAAAAAGTTGAAATGTCCAAGAAAATTTGTAAATTCATCTATTTCTCCTTTCCAGTTTCTTAGTTTTTGCATCTGGTATTTTGAAGGTCTTCTGTTAGGTACATAAACATTTAGGATTGCAATATTCTATTTTATTTCTTTACTTTTTTTTTGTTGTTGTTGTTGAGACAGGGTCCCACCCTATGCCCCTGAGCAGAGTGCAGTGGGCGTGGTAGCTCACTGCAACCTCAGACTCGGGCTGCGGGCATCCTGCTGCCTCAGCCTCCGGAAGCGGCTGGGATTACAGGCACTTGCAGGCTCAACCGGCTGGGTTTTTCCATTTTTTTCGTGAGTCGGGGTCTCACTGTCGCCCAGGCAAGTCTGGAACTCCTGAGCTCAAGCAATCCTCCCTCCTCAGCCTCCCACAGTGCTGGGATTACAGGCGTGAGCCACCACGCCCGGCTGTAATACTATGTAATATTTTTCTTTATTGTTGGTGACATTCTTTGCTCTGAAGTCTACTTTCATTAGGTAACTATTCCATCCACCTTTCTTTGATTAATGTTTCCCATGTATATCTTTTTTCTGTTCCTTGCTTTTAACCTAATCTATGCCTTTACACTTACGGTGTTATTTTTGTATACGCCATATGGTTGAGTCTCCCTTTTCTTTAATCTAACCTGAGAATTATGCCTTTAAATTCTTGTGATTAGACTATTATTACTAACATGACTGCTGATGTGATGGGATCAATTAAAATCTGTGTCTTGTTAGCAGCTTATTTCTTCCATTCTTTATTTTCTTTTTTTCTCTTTGTTTTCTTTTAGATTAATTGAATAGTTTTCATGATTCCATTTAGTCTCCTGCATTTGCTTATTTATCATTTTTTCCTTTTTGTTACTCGCTGATTCACAATTTACCAAATATACCTTTGTATAATCATAGTCTGTTTGCAAATGTCATGTGTAATGTAAGATCCTTACTACTAATATTCCCAATTTTCCTCTTGCACACTTTTTGCAAAGTATACATTATGTATGTAAAGTATACATTACTACTGTTATTACAGTAGACTAGAGAAAAATATTTTCTGTAAAGGACCAGCTAATAAATATTTTTGGTTTTGCAAGCCCTCCACCTTTGCAACCATTCAGCTGTATCATTATGATCTGAAACAAGACATGAGACAATATGTGGACAAATTATAGCCAATTGGCCTGGAAAGGGCGCTATTCGGCCTGTGGGTCATAGTTCACTGACCCGTTTTTAACAATCTTTGGCTTTTATTATTTAAAAAGTAAGAAAAATTTTCCTTACATTTATTTTTTTTCTAGTATCACCCATATTTTAATGTAAATCCAACTCCATGCCTGGTAATTCTATCTCAAAAATTTAACGTATCTTGTAGTACTAATCTGCTTATAGTGAATTATTTCAAGTTTTGTTTGTATTCTTTATTTTAATAGATGTTCCCTCCATATAGAATTGGGCAGGTTTGGAGGGTTTTGGTGTTTGTTTCCTTTTGGAACTTTGAAAATGTTACTCCATTTTTTTGTCTTCTGTTATGGTTTCTAATGAGAAGTCTGCTTTAATTTTTAAAGAGCTATTTATGCTCTCAGTTTTCTATACTATCTTTTTTTTTTTTTCGGGCTGCGGTCAGTTTTGGGGGGTGTTTTTACTTAGTTGTTGTTATTGCTCTTTAGTATTTGTCACTCTTGGCCTTTGCTGAGCTTCCTTTCCGTTCTATATGAGATCTCTTCCCACATAGTGACTCTTTTTTTGTGTGTGTAAACAAAAATAAACAAGACCACCTTATATATTTTATGAAATCTGAATTAGATAACAAAATCATCCTGTGAGTTCATGTTTATGTTTTGCTCTTTTAAAACCGTAGGATAATTACAAGTAATCCACTAACCTCTTTCTTGCCCCAAATAAATGAGAGGTATGGAGTATGTGGGTGGCAGGAAAATTGGATTGGAGAGGGCTTTATAGTGATTTTAAATTTTCTCTTTGATGATTCCACATTTTTCATATGTGAACCTGATTCTGCCTATTGCATTATCTGTTCAGGTGTGTTTTTCTTGCTTTTTGATGTGCCTTATAATTTTTTGTTGAAATTGTGTCACCCTGAGTAGGACAGAGTGTCTTATGTCTAGAAACGAGCTTGTCTTTGTTTCTCTTTAATCTTTAGTTTGAAAGAATGTTCGGGATGTTTGACAGCACTAGTTAAGTTTCCTATATATAAGGGAACACATTCATTATAAGCTAAGAGTTAAAGGTATAAAATTTATTACCATTATGCTGTCTTATTGTTACAAATTGTTATTTGTAATCCCGTTTTGGAAACTTGAGAGCTGTGACTGTGTTATGCATTCTCCCATTTGTAATTTTTAAAACAGACTTTGAATTATGAACTGAATTTATGCCCATTTTATAGGTGTGAAAACTTAAGTAAAATAACTGGGGTATATGTGTATCAAATTACAGAATTATGACTTTCTTCCCTTGGCCTATCTTACTTTATACTTTGTATTTTTAACTCTTACCCCATTTAAATACATCATTTTACTGAACAAAATATTACTGAGTATCAGTTATATTGTAGATCCTGCAACAGTGCGTTAGAGGAGTGGGCTCCAACCTTTTTGCCACCAGCACTGGTTTCACGAAAGGCGGTTTTCCCATGAGTGGGAGAGAGGGGAAAAGGGCAGGGCCCAGAGCCATGGGGAGAGGCTGAGGCTTCCTCCTGCTGTGCCGATAGGTTCCTTCGAAGGCCAGGGAACCCTTTTGTCACCAGGGACCCTTTTGTCACAGGGACCACTTTCGTGGAAGATAGTTTTTCCACAGACCAGGATAGCAGGATGGGATGGGACAGGAGGCAGAGTTTAGACCGTGATGTAGTGCAGTGGGTTAGTAAGAGGCCTTGAATTAATACCAGTCTAGGGGTTGGGGGACCACAGCTATAGAAGGATGGCATGAGTGATACGGCATTTTTTTTTCTTTGCATTTAACATGCTGGAATTTCAAGAATGGACTTTTAAAATGCTCTAGTTTGCTAAGCACTTACAATAATAGAAATATAGAGTATAGATTTTACTTAAAAATGATACACTGTTGGCTTATTTTAGAGAAACTTTTGTGGTTACTATCAAGGATTCACTACCATTACGAATGGCCCACCCTTCTCAGGAGTAGGACTGTTATTATCTGGTTCAGAACTGCTGAGTGCCACAGTCCCAAAGACGTAGTATGAAGGTAAATTGGACTGTGGAGCACAGTGTGAAGTAGAACTAGATAGATTCAAGTCCTAATTGATGCAGTAGCGAAGCTGAACTAAGACGGGGGAAAGAGAAGAAAGGCCATCCTCCCCAAGCCTTAGAGTATACCCACAGAGAGGATTAGAGAGCAGGAGAAATCACTGGACTGGAGGAGCTGGCTGCCGTGTTGGGAAAATCACAGTAGTGTGCCAGTGCTGTCCAGCAGAACTTTCTGTGACAGTACAAGGGGCCTCTATCTGTGCTAATCCCTTAGATTGAGTGGGCCATGGTGCATTTGAAATGTAACTAGTCAACATAACTTTTTAATTCTTTTTAATTTTAATTTATGTAATTGATCTATCATTTTGAACAACATACAACTAGGGTACAATGAAGCTGGAGAAAGAGTAAAGAGAAGGTGGAATGGAGATTATTATATTAAGATGTAAAAAATCGTGTGTGTGTGTGTGTGTGTGTGTGTGTGTCTGTGTGTGCCATACTTGGGGATTGTGATTGGAAGAGAGGTGGCAAAATGGGAGGAAAGCACAGAGAACATCATAGAAAAAGGAACCAACATTTATTGAACCTTGGTCTAGGCAGTGGACTTTTTTATGTGTCCTTTTAGGACATATCCTAAAAGGTAAGAACTGCCTATGTTTTGATGGTGAGGCTGCAGAAGCAAAAAATTGTTTCTTTCTTTCTTTTTTTTTTTCAAGACAAGGTCTCACTCTGTCACCCTGGGTAGGTGCCGTGGTGTCATAACTCACAGCAACCTCAAACTCGGGCTTAAGTGATCCTCCTGCCTCAGCCTCCCAAGTAGCTGGGTCTATAGGCAACTGCCACTTTGCCAAGCTGGTTTTTCTGTTTTTAGTAGAGATGGGGTCTCGCTCTTGTTCAGGCTGGTCTTGAACTCCTGAGCTCAAACCGTTCACCAGCCTGGGCCTCCCAGAGTGCTAGGATTACAGGGGTGAGCCACTGTGCCCAACCAAATTAACACTTCTTTAGTTTGTATTGTTAGTATATGATGAGATGTATTAATACATGTTTAAGCCCATGCTTATTCTGGTACACTACCCTTTCTCTCAAAAAAAGAGAATAGTAGATAAAATAGGAAAAGGGCAAAAGTGATAATTTTGTGACCATTTCAAGTTGATTGTACACTATTCTTTCTTTCTTTTTCTTTTTTCTTTCTTTTTTTTTTTTTTTTTAATGCTTTTGCAAATAATTTGAGATCATGGATACATCTTCCTCCAGAGACGAAGTGCTTTTGCTTTTCCTTGGTTGAGAATAGCAGTCTGGGGCTGTGCCCGTGTATGATGCCAGCCACATACACTGAGGCTGTCAGGTTCAAACCCAGCCAGGGCCAGCTAAAACAACAATGACAACTGCAACAACAGCAGCAAAAATAGCCTGGCGTTCTGGTAGGTGCCTGTAATCCCAGCTACTCAGGAGGCTGAGCCCAGAGAATCGCTTAAGCCCAAGTTTGAGGCTGCTGTGAGCTGTGACGCCACAGGACTCTCCTTGGGCAACAGCTTGAGACTCTGTCTAAAAAAAAAATAAATAAATAAAATAAAATAAATGAATAGCAGGCTGGATCCCCTAAGTTAAGTGTAAAGCTAGAGGACCATAACCTGCGGTGTGATCCACTGTGCTGAGACTTAATTAACTTGTGCAGGTCATGCTGGAGGCCCACCAGCCTCCTTGCTCAGCTTTCTCTCTGGCTTCACATGTCCCTTCAGTTTGGCCAGGGAATTCCTCTCTCTTGGCTTTGGTTCCCCACGTTTCATTTAATAATTTTGGTTACTCTTCATGATGATTGTTTGGTCTACTATTAGATCAACTGTTAATAGAGACTAGTTTACTATTGGTAGAAACAGTACTTTCATTTTGTTGTTTTTAATTTCATCGAAGAATGCTTTGCTCAGAATTTCCACATGCTTCGTTGCACAATCTTTCTGTTGTGTGTTCTTTCTTTACTACTTATGTTCTTTTTCATCATTTATTTTTTTGCATAAAATAATGTTTTTTAAGTCTCTTTTCATTGGTGCTATTCTTATTACAAGGGGGCTAGTAGGAGTGTAAATGTTGGATTAGTTGTCTGCAGGTGCTCTCCTCACCAGTTCTCGGGGTTACAACTCCTTCGCTGGCCTGAAGCCCCACAGATTATAGGTTATTTTGTTCATCTCTCATGTTCTTGTTGCTATTCCTGTTTTTGGAGTTGATAAGAGATATAGATGTATGTATATTTTCTTTTGATTTTGGTGAAAGTTCCATTTTGTTTCTTTAAACGGGACTCACGTTTATATAGCATGACAGCCACAAAATTTAGGTCTTAAAATTTAGTTCTCTGGTTGTTTCTGACCTTCCATGTACTAATTTCCATATGCTTCTCTTTTGGTACCATTGTTGTTATTTCTTGGCCTTAAAGAGTCTGTCGATCGATCTAGAAATCAGTGCCATTTTATAGTGATCAGTCATTTCTTTATATATGTAATGATGATTTGAATAGTTGACCTTAAATAGTCTATGTCCAGTTATGCTAATCTATGTTTCTAATACTTATTTTGTAATACAGAAGTCCAAAAATAAATTAAGTACTACAGAGAGGAAGTATAATAATTTTATTTCTTCTCAATCTTTTGTTAAAGCATATTGATTCACCCAAAAACCAGTGATAAATATTTATAGCAGTTCTGTTCAGTACTGCCAAAAATTGGAAGATACCAAGAGGTCCATCAGTGGATGAATGGATGCATACAGTAGGATGTTATCAGCAGTAAAAAGAAATGAGCTATTAAGTTATGAAAAGGCAAGAAGGACCCTAAAATGCAGATTGCATTGTGGATGAAGCCCGCCCTCGACAGCCATGACTTTATGGTTCTGATAGTATGGCATTCTGGAAAAAAGCCAAGTCATACACAGTAAAAATACCAGTTATTGCCAGGGGCAGGGAGAGAGGGAGAAAGGATGAATGGGTGGTGCGCAGGGGTTTATAGAGCAATGAAACTAGTCTATCTGGTACTGCAGGGGTGGGCATCTGATAAGAGATTGACAGAGCCCGTGGAATTGTACTGCAATACAAAGGGCAGCCCATGGGATAAACTATTGACTTTACTTAATAACAGTTTATCAGTATTGGTTCATCAAGTGTAGCAAATGTGCCACAGGAATTAATGCAAGAAATCCACAATAGGGAAATGGGGTGGGAGGTGGGTCGAGCAGGAGAATATGAGAACGCTGTACTTTCCTTGCTGTGTGCGGTGAGCCTAAAACTTATTCTAAAAAGTATAGCCTATTAAGTTTTACCAAAAAGTATTAATGCCCAATAAAGAGTTCGTAGGTAACAACTATACAAAGTAGTCAATAACCATATGTATTCTGAAGGAATTTAACAAAACAACCTCTTGTGAATGTTTCATTTGATATTTACTTTGCCTTCTTCACATTACTTGCAGCCATTCATGTTCCTGTCTTTTTTTTCCTTTTCTTTTCTTTTCTTTGTGGTCACTTCTGTTAGGTGTACTAGCCCTGTCTTGGTACCCACCTGGTGCAAGTGATGACAATGGAGAACCTACCGATAGCTTGGTACCAACTCTTTTGGATAAAGCTCATAAATACAATCTGAAGGTAGTGTATTTTATTTTATTTTCAAGTATATACATATGTTAATTTTTTTGGATAAGAGGATAGTAATAGCAGTGTTTGGAGTAGTCATTTTAATGAAAGCCGATGTAAACATCATGACTTGGCATTTTTAATAGTACTATATTTATTTCATTAAAAAATTTTATAATTAATATGAGTTCCAAACTTTGTCTAAATTATATTTTAGGTTCTCCTTATTATTTTTTGAATTTTTTTTATATTAATCTATTTATTGTTTTAGCAGAAAAAGAGGATTGAAAGGTTCTTTAATGAAGATAAAATAGAAATTAGGGAAGATTTATGTGTCTGAATGTCTTAGATATCAAAAATCAACGTATTGTTAACCATGTGACTTTACATGTTTATAAAATAGTTAGAAAATAATTACTCAAATATTTTTCAGAATCTGGTTTTCATTTAACTTCACCATGTACATGCACACAACTATATGTACATAGCATGCAGACAGAAGTGTGAAGACAGCTTAAAGATCAAGTATATTCTACCCAGACGCTACCGTGTGTTACAAATGAATAAGGATTTTTCACAGCATAAGATTTTATGTATTTATTTCAGAAATGAATGAATCATGAAAGCTAACAGGAATATCATTAAAAGGATTTAAATAGCACTACACAGAATAATCAAAAATTAGTCATGTTGTAGATAGCAACATTAATTCTAATAAATTTCTAAAAACGACAGCCATCGAGTCTGCGTTCTTGGGACACATTCAGTGCCACTAAAAGTTAATAATTAAGTCCAAAGCATTTAAAAAGTATAAAATTGTTTAAATGATAATTATAAAATTGTAATTAAAAATAACACTTGTTTTAAAGAAAAAAATATCAAACTGAAATTTAAGATGATATACAAATGAGCAGCACAGAGAGTTTTGTGTTGTCCGTATCTGTGGGGTAGGGACAATAAAGCAGAAGAAAGGACTAACGAGGCTGAAGTAGGAAGTTAATGTAACACAAACCTTCAAAATCAGCAGCCTACATAAATCATCTTTCACTTTTGGGGAAAGGCAAAATAGGCAAATCCATTGGTGAAACTAAAGCAGAAAAAAAAACAGAGAACATGATATCAGAAATTAAAAGGCGGTGGTGTACCTACAGGCACAGAAGAGAGTTTACTTTTTTTTTTTTTTAATGTATATACTTTTTAAGAAATGGATAGTTCTCTAGGAAAGTATTTTGAAAAGTTAATTTTCTGGTGCAGAAAGAGATTTTAAAAAATGTGAATTGACTAATTATCCTGGAAAAAAAATATATAAAAGATAATTGCACAAATGTCTTCCCCAAAGCTCCAGATTTTACGTGGCAATTCTTTTTAAAACCTTTGAGAAGCAGTTGATTCTTGTAATTGAAATAGAGTGTAAAGCATACTTATTAGCCATTGCTGCATAACAAATACCTCAAAACTCAGTAGCTTAAAGCAGCGAACACTTTTCTAAGGTCAAGAATCTGGAAGTGGGTCAGCTGGCTGGGTCTGGTTCGGCCACGGTCTCTCAGGGAGGTTGAAAAGGAGCTGTGGGCCGGTGGTGCAGCTGGGAGACCCCCTTACAAGCTTTTGCATGTGGTGGGTGAACTGGGATTTTCAATTTCTCCATGTGGCTTTCCCAGAAAAAAAGATGTGAATATAGAAGCCACAATGTTTGTTGTTGTTGTTTGTTTACTTAAAATCTTAAAAATGACACACTATCACTGCTGCTCTGTTCTTTTGTTTTATTTACTGCCAAATCAGGCCCTGGTACAGTGTGGGAAAGAATTGTGAAGATTCAAAATCAGAGATGGGAATGAGGGCCATCTTGGACTGTAGAAAACCATATTTATCCTAAAATGATAGCACAATTTTTACTTAGAACTAAACAAGGACATCACAAGACATTTATAGACTGATCTCACTATGAAATATTTGCAGAATTCCTATAGAAAACTTAGTTAAGAAGTGTTTATTACAAGGATTTATGAAGTTCCCAGAGCATGAAATCTGAATTTACATTGCCTGCATTCAGTCCCAGCTCAACTATTTTCTACCTTTGCGTGTAACACTTGTGCATCAGTTTCTTCATCTCTAAAAAGGAAATAGTAACGAAATCCAGCGCACAGAGTGGTTATACAGATAACATGAAGTAATACAGGGTGGGAATAAAGTTTGTGTGCAATTTATTATGTTAAACTATTGTAAATTGTATGTAAAACACTTAGATTAGTGTCTGGCACAGAGTAAGCACTAAGTGAGCAAAACTTCATTGATTATTTAAAGGGATTAACATGCCAACGTTATTGGATACTGAAAATGGAGGAACTTAAAAATTCATTGCTAATAAAGTTCTCAGTAACCAAAGTTCTTTAACTTACATCAAACATCATACTAATGGAAAAACAGTAGTGTCATGCTGTTCAACCACATCAACATAAGAGTAGGCCTCCATCACTAGTATTAGTTTAGCAAATCTAGACAAAGTAGTCTGACCAAAAAATGCAAAGAAAAATGTTCTAAATAAAATGATCATTCGCAAATTTCAAATATTTATAAAACCCATGAAAATTATCTAAAAACTATCAGAAATAGTGAGTTCAGAAAAATAGCTGGAACCAAAAAATACGTAATTCTGTAGGATTCCTGTATTACAGTACACTTTGGAATAGTATTTAGCCATAAAAAGATGGAGACTGTACATCTTTGGTATTAACCTGGATAGAGTTGGAAAACATTCTCTTTAGTAAAGTATCACAAGAGTGGAAAAGCAAGCATCCAATAATTCAGTACTAATATGAAGCCAGTAGATGAACTAATACAGGCCCACACCAGAGAAAAACTCAATTTAATTCAAGCCGAGGGAAGGGGGAAGGAAGGAGATGGGTGCGCTCCCCTGATGGGCAGGCACAGTGTAGGCACACCTCCTGGGTGGGAGACACACTACAACAGAGACCTTACCTAACAAATGCAAATGTCGTAACCTAAACATTTGTACCCTCACATTAATCTGAAATAAAAATAATAATAAAGAAGAAAAAAATAGGGAAAAGTATGTTGAAAATAGCATCAACGTATGTACATAGAAGTGTCTGGCATTTTGTCAGAGGATATGCAAGACCTGCATAAATGGAGAAATGTGAATTTTATGGGAAGCTTCAAAATTGCAGGAAGGACAATATTTATTTAATAAAATTTGTAAATTTAATACAATCCTTATTCCAATGGGATTTTAGATACAGAATTTGACAGACTAATCCCAAAAGGGTTATGAATATGTTGGAATAAAATAAGACTTTTAAAAAATGTTTTTTTAACAAGAGGAAAACTTACATTCATTCATGAATAATATATACTACAAAATGACAGGAATTTAAAGGGAATGAAATTAGTCTTAGCGTAAAGAGATCAGTGAAACAGAAGACAGAGTCCAGAAATAAGGCATTTAACGTGGGAATCTAGTATGTGATCCAGGAATCCCCTCTAGTCAAGTGTAAGGGAATGCTGTTCATGATGTTGTCCTGGGAGACTGTTTAGGGGGCTTTTCTGCAGTCTCCACCCTGTTCCATGTCCTTAGGCCTTCATGTTTCAAATCTAAAATCCCTTAGCCTCTGATTGCCCATGTTTCTTAGAGTTTATTCTTATATCATAAATGTGTTTGCAGCTCTTACTGAAAATGTGAAATTTATTGTCTTTTAACTGGGGACCATTTACCCTGAGTTCTCAGATTGCTGCCACTCTTAAAAATTGCTGGAGCTTTCTTTGGCTCTGTAATTTCTTGCTTTGTATATCTAATGGCGAACGGTGTAGCTTTTCCAGTACTGGTAATTGAACTTTGTTAAGAGGTGATGTAGATCACTGTTGAAATATTTTGTTTCAAATAAAAATGTGAAAAAGTAGTTTTAATTTTCCTTTTGTAACTTAGAGATTTAGTAGTTATTGGAGAATAGATATGGAACTCTAGGGAGAGAGAAATAGCTAACTAGGCAGCATTTTTTTATTCCTGTTCATAAAGCAGCCTCTTTCTGCTTTACAATCCTGAAACTGTTAGGACAGCATCTCTCAAATTAGCTGACTGGCAAGAGCTGTCACCTGCCATGTCCCCCAGTTCCATTCAGTGCGTTTTCATTGGCATTTGAAATCTGCAAATACACAAGCCTCCTGGTTCTGGCACCCAGTCTGAATCTGGATGAGTGATTGATTTATCTTCTGCAAAACAGGTCCAAGGGCCACTCTTCTGTCCAGGCCCTGCTATAATCCTGGGAGATGGGAGCTCAAGAAACTGGCTGTTTTAGTTCTTTAGGAGGTTTTTAAAGGTAAAGTGAAAATGTTCTGGTGCATGAAGATAGATTGGTCTGTCTCTTGTTTGAAGCTTCTGTGTAGCCAAGAGCACAACCACTAATTGTCTTTGTGAATGTTGCCAATGGTATTTGTTTCAGATTTTATAAGTAATGATCAGAAAAATTTGGAACTTGATAGACTAATGTCTTCCAAAATTTTTGGAACAATTTCTTGGGCTTCACATTTGGGGAAGAACTCTTCATAATGTAAAGAAGAATAGATCTGGAACCAGGAGACTGGAGCTTATCCAGCCGAGTCCTTCTGGAATCTGTCTTTCAGCAGTTCTAGGATCATCCCCCTCATTTATGAAATGACAGGATAAAACCATATAATACCTTTATTTATTTATTGGATTTTTCTGTGATATCTATGGTGATATTATGGACAGATCTTATTTTTATAATTAAAATGTAATCTTTTTGTTAAAGAATGGAAACTTTCCTTTTTGCTTGCTGATATATAAAGGACTGTTAGTATGTTTAATTAATGACATGATTTAAAGTACTGAGGCAATATGATACAAAAGATGAATAATGTTGTGAGTTCTGTGCTGATAAATTAAGGCCTACAATGCACATAACTGACCTCTAAGTCTAGTAAGTCCATTAGTAACTTGTCTTTTTTCTTGCTGATCTTTAAAGCAAGGAAATAATCTTCCCTTTTACCCCAATTTGATTAATAATACCTCTTCCCCCCAAACAACCTTTCCACTTATCGGTTTTGTTTTTAAAATAATTCTAATAATTGTCATGTATTAATTCTTATTTAATCTTTATTAATGTGTTCCTTATTCTTGGCTTGGGTTTAACTGTTTATTGTTCAATAATATTTTAACTAGTATTAGTCACTAATTACTTTGCAATTTCAATTTTGATTAACTTAAACCAAGAGTTATTTTAGGTGAGTGCTTTATAAATTATTATTAATGATATAAACAAATAAGCAAGAATAACAAGTGTTTAGTGCTTTAGTTACTTGTTTCGCATTATTCTTAGCAAATACGGATTTTTTTGGAAATATAAAGGAGTAAAACTAAAATCTGTCATGATTTTTCAGAGATTTCAAATATTATTTTATGTGTCATATACTCGTCTGCATATTTGCTGAAGCAAGAGCTGTCATCTAGTAACACTCAGCTGGATCCCGTCCACTGTATCTTGTATTTCTGTTAAGAACACAGCAGCGAAATAATGTTTTGAGTGGAGTTGTTTGGTATTTTCTGTCAATGTTTAGCGAATGTCCCTGTTTTCTTCCCATTCCACGGGCAGAATGAGTGTGCGTCCTGTCATTCTGTCTTACTGTTGTTGGGTCTTGCTTTCGCCCACAGGCTGTGAGAAGACACAGTCTCTGCCTTGTGCTTGTGTGGTTGTGCCCCCTTTTGGCAAGGACCCAGAATGACAGATGCAGGAAGTTAATTTGAGCAAGGTCCGCATCCTAGAGCACAGCCAGCACAGGCAGCTTTTAACTTTATGTTCAAGAAGCAAACGCACGTCTTTGTAAGCCATTGAAATGGTTGGTCTATTTGTTATACAGCGTCATCACATCAAAACCTGACTGAATTAAATCATCCATTTAGGTAAAAGAAATCAAGTAGATCCAGTGGTTCTTAGACCTTTGCAGGGTAAAACCAACTCAGCCACTTATGGTCTTGTATTTTAATAAATCTAGTTTTTTATTTTAGAGTAGCAAGTTTTCCTTCTACTTTATGCATGAATCGCATACTTATCAGCGTTCATTATTCATTTCCATATGCTTCTATAGGAGTCTTTTTTTTTTTTTATTAAATCGTAGCTATGTACATTAATGTGATCATGGAGCACCATACACGGGTTTTATATACCATTGGACATATTTTCATCACACTGGTTAACATAGCCTTCCTGGCATTTTCTTAGTTATTGTGTTAAGAAATTTATATTCTACATTTACTAAGTTACACATGAACCCTTGTAAGATGCACCATAGGTGTAATCCCACCAATCACCCTCCTGAGTCATTATTTCTTAAGACA
>CAUYPK010114761.1:0-10675 GCA_963574355.1 Loris lydekkerianus
ATAATTACAAAAAAAAAAAAAAAAAAAAAAAAAAAAGCTCTGAACATACTTTTCATGAATCTGACACCCCAGAAAAGCAAAAAATCTCCTCACAAAATCAGTATGTGGACTTCAGGCTACAGGTTGGTCAATGGCTGTGGAAACTAAGGCTCAGAGATTAAGTAATTTATTCAAGGTCATGGATACAAAGAGGAGCAGCTGAAATTTATACCCAGGTCTTTTTGGACCTCATGAACTTTAAGCACTTTCCACTGCTCAACAAAACTGAGTGGAGTAGAAAAAAGGTAAGAAATTGAACACTTAAGTTAACGCTTAAGTTTACATCACAAGTAAACTACAGATTCCGAATGTTCCTTCTTAAACTATAGCAAATAGAATAAAGCATCTTAAAAGTATTCTTGAAATATGACTACTCCAAACTTCTCATAAGCAGGTTTATGGAGCAATGTTTTTATTTATATTAACATAAACAGCACACTCCATTAGTTAGAATGGTTTTGTAACCCTCTACTCAGAAAAAGAAAGCAAACAATAAGATGTGTTACCAAAGAATTTTTTAAGGCTTCTACTTAAAAAGAAATAAAAAAATCAGTTTCCAGGAAAGTCTTGAGATCAATATATATCCCTATCTACAATGTTTTCTAAATTTACAAGTATAAAAAAATAACCACAAAGCCCTGCAAATTTTTCAAAGAAAATTAATAATATTGGCTTGACACCTGTAGCTAGGAGGCTGGGGTGCCAGCCACAAAAAAAAATAAAGAAAAAGAAAATTAATAATATTCCCTACCCTATATAGACTAAAGCAAGAAAACCTATCAGTACAGAGCTTCAACACTAGAATTGGCTTGGTGCCCGTAGCACAGTGGTTACGGCGCCAGCCACATACACCAAGAGTGGCGGGTTCAAACCAGGTCCAGGCCAACTAAACAACGACAACAGCAACAAAAAATAGCCGGGCATTGTGGCAGGCACCTATAATCCCAGCTACTTGGAAGGCTGAGACAAGAGAATCGCTTAAACCCAAGAGTTTGAGGTTGCTGTGAGCTGTGATGCCATAGCACTCTACCAAGGGCAACATAGTGAGACTCTGTCTAAAAAAAAAAAAAAAAACCACACTAGAATTGTTGAAGGAAAAGTTTTTAAGTCAACCGTCAGGTTCTAAAAAAAATTAACAAAACAGAACAATCCAATCCTAGAACACGCTATAGAACTTAACTTTACTATATATGCAGTAGAACCTCCATAGTTAACCACTCCCTACATTGACCACCACGAGTTCATGTAATTTTCATAGACCTGACATGCATAATATATATGTATCAGTACAGGAGGCCCAGTTCCTTACGTTGACCACCTCCATATGTCAACCAGTTTGTTACATACAGTCCAATGGGTGGTCAACTTACAAAGGTTCTACGGTAAGAAAATTCGTCAACATGATTGGGCATAAAATACATGGATGTCAATAGCTTTCACCCTAAAACTTCACAAAATTTTGCAATTATGGAAAAAATATACATTGTAACAGAAAAAAGTTAAAACAGTTCTAAACAAATGTTAAAATGTTACTATCTACAAAAATTTTCTAGAAATAATGAGTTCAGCAAGATCACAGGATTCAAGATCAACACCAAAAATCAATTATATTTCTAAATATATATAATAATAAACAGGGGGAAACTAAAATTGTATACAAGACCATTTACAACTGTTTCTAAGAAAATTATATACTTTAATCATATACTTAAAGTATGCACAGTATCTGCATGCTAAAAATTATGAAATACCAATGAAAGAAAAAATCTAATAAATAACAATATATTAATACTATGTTCATGGATTAGAAGCCTCAACACAGTAAAGTTGCCAATTCTTTCTATATTATTTTATAGGTTAAATGTAAATCCAATTAACACCCCAGCAAAGATTTTTGCAGATATAAACAAACTTATTCTAAAATTTCTATGCAGGCTCGGTGCCCATAGGTCAGTGGTTAGGGCACCCGGCTATTTTTGTTGCAGTTTGGCTGGGGTCAGGTTCAAACTCGCCACCCTCAGTATATGGAGCTGGCACCCTACTTACTGAGCCACAGGTGCCACTCTACATTTCTTGATTTTTTTTAGCATCTCCAAACTTTCGTAATGACCCATGTATATAAAACAGTGACAGAACAGAGTAAAGAACTCTTACTGAACCTCAGAGTCAAAGCACTCTATAATAGACATACTCTTATTTGACAAGGTGAATGTTACTTTCTTTGCATTACTATTATTATTATTGCATAATAATTTGTTGCAGCAATCATCTGATTTCTTTTCTGAATGTATTTGTCTTTGTTCATTCTTTGCAAGGTTTTTGTTTCTGTTCCCTATCTTAAACATTGTTATGGTTGTTAAAGTTTAAGCCTTTTTAATTTTGTGAAGGCAAAAAGTAGAAGCCTAATGAACACATGTATATGTGAAAATTAAAAAAAAAAAAAAAAACCAGAATAAAGAACTCAGAAAAGAACAATGCAAGTATGTCTTCTATTTTATAAACATGTCAAAGCAATTCAATAAAGGAAGGATAGCTCTGTCAACAAATAGTGCTGAAATAATTGAACATCCACAGGCAAAAAACAAACAAAAAGGACCTAAACCTCACACCTTAGATAACAATTAACTCAAAAATGGGTCATGGGCTTAATGTAATAAAATGCAAAGCTATAAAATTTTTATTAGAAACAGAGGAAAATCTAGAGCTAGGCAAAGAGTTGTGAGACTTGACACCAAAAGCACAATTCATAAAGAGAAAAATTGATAAACTGGAGTTCATCAAAATTATCTCTTCTCTGTAAATGCAAATCAAAACTACTTTGAGATATCATCTAACTCCAGTAAGATTAGCCCATATCACAAAATCCCAAGACCCAAGAGATGTTGGTGTGGATGTGGAGAAAAGTAAACACTTCTACACTGCTGGTGGGAATGCAAATTAATACATTCCTTTTGGAAAGATGCTTGGAGACCACTTAGAGATCTAAAAATAGATCTGCCATTCAATCCTATAATTCCTCTACTAGGTATATACCCAGAAGACCAAAAATTACATTATAACCAAGATATCTAGACCAGAATGATTATTGCAGCCCAATTCATAATTGCTAAATCATGGAAAAAGCCCAAGTGCCCATCGATCCACAAATGGATTAATAAATTGTGGTATATGTACACCATGGAATATTATGCAGCCTTAAAGAAAGATGGAGACTTTACCTCTTTCATGTTTACATGGATGGAGCTTAAACATATTCTTCTTAATAAAGTATCTCAAGAATGGAAGAAAAGGTATCCAATGTACTCAGTCCTACTATGAAACTAATTTATAGCTTTCCTATGAAAGCTATAACCCAACTCTAACCTAAGAATATAGGGAAAGAGGAGACAGAGAGGAGGGGAGGGAGGAGGATGGACGGAGGAAGGGTAATTGGTGGGACCACATCTACAGTGCATCTTGTAAGGGTATATGTGAAACTTACTAAATGTAGAATATAAATGTCTTAACACAATAACTAAGAAAGAACCAGGAAGGCTATGTTAACCAGTGTGATGAAAATTTGTCAAATGGTATATAAAACCAGTATATGGTGAAAAACAAAATAAAAAAAGGAAAGACATCTGGGGGCTGCCTGCAGCTCTGCACGACCTTCTGCGCTGCCCAGCGCCCCCTAGACACAAAGCCTTTCCACTCACTGGTCATCTTTGCCCCAGACCTGATGGGCCTTCCCCTGTGGGGACACAGACACCACACAACTGACCCTTTCCTCCAGGGGTGCCTGATATCCTCAGGACTCTGTAGAACCTGTAACCAACCTAGAGACGGAATCTCCCGAACTGACAAAGAATCAGAGGCTGACACCTTAAATGTGAAATGAAACCCACAGGCCAGTTAAAAGGACTGACCCACATTCCACACTCAGATACTGCTCAGGAAAAGTGTACAAAGGCCTGTGGAAATGGAAAAGCCCTAGAGAGGATCTAGTCCTAAAAATACACATCATGGCCATATTAATGAACACCTATTGTGAGCAGGGAACTGTGCTAAATGTTTATCTCCATGATCTCATCCTGGGATCACCGTTCCCCGGCTGGCTGTTGTCCTTGACTTTCTGTTTCTCAGGAAATAATGATAGTTCAATATGGACATGTTCAATGTATTGAACTTTTGAAATGCATCTTCTTCCCTTGGGAGGTAGTCAGGCGGGCAGTGATGTTACTACTCTGCAGAATGGGAATAAAGACTCTGCAGGGAGTGCTAGTGACAGGATCTGAGGATCTGAGGGAAAAGACAACTCAGGCCAACTGAGGGCTGTAGGCTGAGCAGAAATTCACACCCTCCATCAGCAGCCTGAATGACAACAGACAGTGGTGAAAATGTTGCTTTTGTTTTTCATTCCCCCTGCTCAGAGCTCTCAGTGACTCCCCACCTTCTTCCTGGGTGAATGTAAACTCCCCTGCCTAGTTCCCAACAATCTGTGGGGTCTATCTTATCTCCAGTCCTCTGCAATCCTCACCCAATGCTGGCTAGCTCCCACTCTGTGCCTTTCCTAGAGTTATTCCCTTATCTGAGAAGTCTGTCTCACCTCCTAACTCCTATGCACTACTCAAGACCTTCCCAGATGGCTGTAGATTATTTTAACAGAGAAAGGATCTGGGTCTGCTGGTGCCCAGTCTTGAAATATTCCTAATAGCAGGAAACATACAGACATTTATTCTAGGGAAATTGCAAAGATTGATTTGATAATATGCATAGGCGCATGTGCAAATGTTATTTCTGTTAAGTGCCTAATATATGCCAGACACTGTGCTGAGCTCTTCAAGTACATTATCTGATATTAATCATTATTCTGCCCTGCAAGGTAGGTATTGTTATCTTCATTTAAGAGACTGGGAAAATGAGTCTCAGGATAATTAACTTGTCTACAGTCCAACAGCTAGCTAGAGTCTGGCTCCCGAGAATGTGTTCTTTTTACACTGCCAACATTCCCACCTGTGCCTCTGTGCAGGAAAAAAAAACCTATTGATCTTGAGGGGAGGAAAGGCATTGTCTAGATCCTAGAGAGACTTATAACAGAGGCAAAGAGAAATGGGTTTTATTATGTCACCACCCATGGTCTAATGGCTGGTTTCCCAATTTCAAACGGCTGCCTCCCTACAACAGAAGCTACAGCTCCAGCCCCTTTTAGCGAGAACAAAACTTGGCCTCCTGTATGGGCTGCTGGGCACTGCCACATAAAAACATCAGGAAATGTAAACAGTATTTTCCCTGCTAGCTACCCCCAAGGAGAGCTGCCTAAAAGGCTCTTTATGGGTTAGAAAATAGAGTCTTCTTGATAGGAGAGAAAGATGAATTGCCATAGGTTGGAAAGCCCCAAATAGCTCAGTAATTTTCCCTCCTTCTCTGATTAGTTTCATTAAAAAGCCCAGAGCCTTTTCCTTCCAGTTGGCTGGGGGTGGGGGTGGGGGTGGGGGTGGGGGTGGGAGTGGTGGCAACAGCGTCCCCAGCAGGCGTGCAATCCATGGATTGTTAGATGTGTGGCTCACAACAGCTGAAAGCAGAGGCCATTAACCCCAGCTAACTGAGGCTGACCCTGATACTGGGTCTTTATGATCAATATATCTTTCTCCATTAGTTTCACTTCCGCAGAAGGAAATGGGCAGGGCCGTTGTGGTTGATGTTATTGACAGGCCTATCTCCCCCCTCCCATGGGGGCAGCACTTGGGGATGAGGTCCTTGAACTGAACTGCCCCCCAAGCTCTTTGCAAGCCTGTTAGACTGGCCTTGGTGACAAAAACTAGCTGGAATTTCTTGTGTGAAAGAGATAGAATAAATGATTTTATCATACAGGAAAGAATGACCAGCTCCACCAGCTACAGAAAAGGGTGGTACTGAGTGTGAGCACAGTTGGAAGGAGTGTGTTTGGTGTAAGTACGGTCTTGCCCGGCTGTAAGGAGGAATGGACAGGTTGGTATCCAGAGTTTTTGCAGAATAATTACCGTTAATCACTTTCGGCTGCTTCTGAGGACCTGAGGACACTGTATAGATTCCGTGTCTTTCTTTCTCACACTCCCTATAGGCTTGTTCATCACTTTTTTGTTTTTTTGTTTTTGTTTTTTGCAGTTTTTGGCCGGTGCTGGGTTTGAACCCACCGCCTCGGCATATGGGGCCGGCGCCCTACTCCTTTGAGCCACAGGCACTGCCCACCTTTTTTTTTAAGACAGAGTTTTGCTCTGTTTCCTTAGACTCCCTTGTGGTGGCATCATCATAACTCACTACAACTTCAAACTCCTGGGTCCAAGCCATCCTCCTAGCCTCAGCCTCCCAAGTCCTTGGGACTATAGGCATGTGCCACTGCACCTGGCTAATTTTTCTATTTTTAGAAGAGATGGGCTCATTCTTGCTCAGGCTGGTCTTGAACTCCTGAGGTCAAGCAATCCTCCAGCCTCAGCCTCCCAGAGTGCTGGGATTACAGGTACGAGCCACCACGCCTCACCATCACCTCGTTTTTTAAGATGAAAATATTAATGCACTGAAGTGAGAAATGCCTTTTCTGGGGGGAAGGGGATCTGAAAGCCAATGCCCATGTTCTAGTTCCTGTAGGAACCTGCCAGGGCAGTAGTACAAAGCCAGTCCCTGGTTTACTTTAGCTGGGAAGGCTTGCCTAAGTCACTGCTGCTGGCTTATGCAGCTGTTAGGTGCTCCCCAAAGTTTCCCCCATGCTGTTTGACCTGTGAGCGTCAGTTAAATGTGGGGCTGAATTTGCATGGATCTCACTGGCCATTGGTAGCACAGAGGGTGACCTTAGCTGAACTAAAGCCTCCACGCTGAACTGAAGCCTCCACATTGCACTGGCAGTGGGAGATTAGAGGGGCTGAGGGTGTGAACTCAGGGGACTCAAGTGCATTCACTGCTTGGCCAGCATCTCCCACTCTGGCCACTGGCACGCCTGGCTCTGCTGGCTCCGTGCTGTGTGTCTGCACCACCCACATATCCAATAGCTCTGCACACAAGGGAGAACCACGGCTGTAACCAACCTGAGCCAACAGGAGAGAAAAAAGATGTGTGCTGACTATAGTGTGGGGTGGAGCTGAATTTCTTCCAAAGGAAAGAGGTGGCATCCAAAAGGAATACCCATTCCTCAGCAAAAACCCGAGAAGCAAGTTAATTCTGATACATAGAAAAAAAGGTAGCGGGAACTTCTCCTTTTTAGATGAGCAGGATTTTTTGGTGTTTAGTCATAAAAGCTTTTTTTTTTTTTTTTTTTTTTTTTCTTCATGTCTAGACTTGCACCTACAGAGACTGGGTTTGATTTTACTCACTTTTTTTTGGAAGATGAAGAAAACCACTGGTGATTTTACTAAGGTAAATATCAGGGGCACAGGCCCTCAGACAGACAGACTGACACTGAAATTTTCAATATCCCCCGTGTCCTCTGCTGTCAAGAAGCCCCATTCCAATGTGGAAGACGCCCCAGGAATCTGGGGTGGATCTCCATGGTCACTCCTGAGCAGGGGGTAATTGTCCATCTCTCCCCAGGTTCTAGGAAAGAGCAAGCCAGGAGGTGATCCTCTGAAATGCTTCCCAGGGCTCTTGCTTTTACCTGAGACTTGGGGATCCCAGCCATTTAGAGGGTGAAGGAGAGATGAAAGTTGGTCAGACTGCTTGCACAGACCCCTAGATTACAAGATTCAGGAGGTACTGCAGAAGAGGAATGACCTTTTTCACAGGGGTGAGTTTCACCTCAGAGAAGACGTTTAGCTGACTAGTTTAAGTAGTTGATAATTTTTTAACCGTCTCACTTTGTCGCCCTTGGTAGAATGCCATGGCATCATACCTCACAGCAACCTCAAACTCTTGAACTCAAGCGATCCTCTTGCCTCGGTTTTTCATTTTTAGTAGAGACAAAATCTCACTCTTACTCAGCCTGGTCTCGAACTCCTAAGTTTAAGCAATCTACAGGTTTGAGACCAGCCTAGGCCAGAGCAAGACCTTGTCTCTAAAAATAGCCAGGCACTGTGGTGGATGCCTATAGTCCCAGCTACTTGGGAGGCTGAGGCAAGAGAATCACTTGAGCCCAAGAGTTTGAAGTTGCCATGAGCTATGATGCCATGGCTGGGTGACAAAATGAGAAAAAAAATAATAATCTGAGGTCTCAAGACTCCTGACTGTTGCACTGTGAGGACCGGCTGGCCTTTTACTAAGCCACAAAGCTTAGTCATCTCCAGCAGTGAAAGGGAGAAGAGAAAATAGAGGATGGTAGAGCTGCCATGATATCCCGGGTCCTTTTCAGAGTGGAGTGGAGAGAGAAGCCTCCTAGAGGTTGAGAACAAGTTTTCAAATCTTATAATTTAGTATTAAATGTTTCCAGAATTTGAGATTGTCTTAGCCACATGAAGAAAAGATACAGTTTAATTTGGGCTGCAGAGAGAGTTTCATCCACTTGGAGGATTACATGCTTGCCCCTGTGTCTTCTCTTTTACTATACAAACGGGCCCTTGCTAGCAGAGAACCACCGTGTAGAGTGGGAGTACTAGAGGCCGTGAAAGTGTCTCCATCAGCCACCCAAAGCCAAGGGCAGTATAACTCTGAGTAACTGGAAAAGTGCAACAAATTAGTTTCCTACTTAATTGAATCAAGGTGTTACTATTCTGAGGGAATATATTTCCATCCATTGGCATATATATTGCCTCTTATTTGTTACTGCAGGAGTCAGCTATTTGAGTTGTGTCAAATGCTAACAAAATAGGGAAACTCTCTTTTGAAGACTTGTGAGGAGCTACTCTACAGAGCCTGGGGCCTGGGCTAAACTATCCACCTGCATCTGGAAGGTCTTGAATATTTAAGGTCCTCAGTATTAAACAAGTTGGGAGCTGAAGTATTCCTTTAGACAGGAAATAGGAACTCAACGGTGGCCCCGAAGAAATGTCTACATTATAAAACAGAAAGAGACAAGGATGCAAAATCAAGCTAAGAAAAATCACAGTACCTAACAACACAGCCTGTGGTGTCTGCTAATGATACTGGTTCTAGCCATTAGCCTGAAGCAGTAACTAAACTCATTATGTCCACCATCGCGTGCCACCCAGTTTGTTTCTCCTTCTGCTTTCTTCTTCGGGAGATGTCTCCTCCATCCACACAGACATTCAAACTACAGTACCGGGTCAGTCCCAGCTTTATTCGGTCAACAATTAAACACTATTATTGACATTCCCACTGTCACTGCTTTGGTTCGACTTCTCACTGTGCCCTTCTGATCTACTGTCAAGGCCTTCTAATACTAATAGTCTTCCAGCATATAGCTTTATCTCCTTTATTCTGTCCCACAATCCAGGTCTGATCATGCTCCTCTGGCTTAATGCTAGGTCAGGTCCATGCTCTCTAGAATGGTGCATAAAGCCTGTGTGAGCTCTCCTGCCTGCCTTTACAGCTTCATCTTTACCCTTTTCAATTTTGGCTCTAGCATCACCAAGCTATAACTCCCCTGCGGGTGCAAAGCTGTCTCTTCCATTCATGTGTTTGCTCAGGCCATTCTCTCTACTTCAAATGGCCTCTCCCCTTCCCCTGTTTCTCTAGCCAGCTCTTACTCAGCGTTTAAAGGCCAAATCAAGCATCATTTCTTTGAAGACAGCTTCCTAAACTTTCTCAGTGCACAGCACCTTTAGATAATATTTAGATAATACAGCACCTCTCAATAATCTTTATTATATAGAGCCTATTGGCCAACACAAATACCTAACAGTTCTGTTTATTTTATAGTTAGATCCAAACACTTAAAGAAGTATTTATGTCCTGACAACTTAGCAGCTATGTGGGAAAAAAAAATACACATAAATTTAAAGAAAAATAATTTTTCTGTTTTACCCTTTAATAACCACAGTTGCTTGCTCATAGGATGTGTGCTGGGCACGGCCCATCTGCTCAAACCTTAGAGTCACACTGGACATGTTGCTCCCATTTTCTGTTCCACGTTGATTTTTATTGGGTAGTTGGTTTTTACTACAACAGTTGCCCAAACCCCAGCATCACACAGATGTAATATTAAGAGAAGTGCATCACGAGAGAACTGGGCACGGCGAGTCTGGGGAGACACGACTCCAGACATCTCTGGCTGGTGGGATCTGCCTATTATCCCTTTGAGAATACAGGGAGCCAGCAAGGGACTTCTGGACCCCAGGAAGACAAAAACAGTGGAAAACTGGCAAGTGGCTGTGTGTGTTCAATCGACCTAATCACGCCAGCAACCCTGAGTACCAGCAGCAGTGAGACTACAAACTGGAAAGGCCTTACCTGTGAACTTTTTTGGTGTTCTTGAACTTGGTGCTCAGTTTGAGCTGCCTGGGGGAGAGCTTGAGCAAAAGTGTGGAGAACTTTGGGCAATGTCTGGGGCCCCAAAATGAGCCACTGAGCTGGGCTCAGTGAAAGCCATTGTGTGGAAAAACTGCTCCGGCAAGCTCTGCCCTCAGAGTCCCAGAGAAAGGAACGGGCTGGACAAAGTAACCTAGTGACTGAGCAGCTTAAAGGCGGGACCTGAACTGCCTCACAGCCCTAATCCTTAGGAGCAGAGTGAGACAGTTTTGGCACACTGGAGCCTTGGGCTGTTGCCTTGGGTAGAGTGCCCTGACGTCACAGCTCA
>CAUYPK010114765.1:0-27288 GCA_963574355.1 Loris lydekkerianus
GGTTGGGGCGCTGGCCACATACACCAAGCCTGGCAGGTTTGAACCTGACCTGCTACACAACAATGACAACTACAACAAAAAAGTAGCCAGGCATTGTGGCAGGCGCCTGTAGTCCCAGCTACTTGGGAGGCTGAGGTGAGAAAAAAAAAAAATAAATAAATAAATAAAGTTCACTGAGAAGTGGACATTAGAACAACTCAGTGGGAAAACAGATGAAAACTCAGCTTCCCTGGCAGTACTGTTCATTGCAGATGTGGAGGCAGTTTACTTTTTCAGACCATTCTTAGAGCCATCACCTCAGAGAAGCAACCAAATAATGAGATGTAGTAAATTCTCATCAACTGCTTCTAATCAGCTGATGTCTCTAACAAGGTAAACTAAGGACCAGTATACATACATATTTCAAGTCTATAGGCAGACATGGATGCACATTATAGTATTAATATGTGGCAGAATGAGTGAAATGATTTGTTTGTTTCCCCTAAGTTTTATTTTTTAAAGAGAGTTCTTAAATGCATTTCTCTTATATTGTGCTATCTCCAGACCACCAGAAATTCCCTCTGTGTGGCAATGATTAATGGCTCTCAAAGGCAAAAGAAGCTGTCTCTTTTGAAAGATTTCCGGGTCTCTAAATGCATGTTATTTATTCTTTGATAAATATCCCCATGTTTTTATGCATAGTACTTTCCCCCTGGAAACTTCAGGATCATGCTAGCTAAATGCTAGTATAGGGTTTTACTTTGAGACTTTTAGGATATTTCCTCCATTGGCCAAGATGCATTCTATAGATAATCAGACATTCATGGTTTCAAATCAAAAGAAAAAATATATTAAAGATCAGAAATCCCAGAAAACCCATTGTGTTAACTTACCTCCATTCACAGGCCTGAGAGGACGCCACAAAGCGTCCTCAAAGCATCCACAAAGAAATCCCAGAAAACCCATTGTGTTAACTTACCTCCATTCACAGGCCTGAGAGGACGCCACAAAGCAATTTCTGACAATTGCAATTTGCCCTAAATATGCCAATACACTGTTCGCATTCAAGACTCATTAAGCGGATATATATTATTCACTTCACATCTAATGTACTAGAGACTAAAAATGGATTTTTTTTTAACCCACTGGTGACTGTGAAGTGAACTGTGGGCAATCCTCAGCAAAACAAAATAAAGCCTATTCTCCATGACTCAAGAGATGGCATAGGAAGAGATCAGAATCTTCCCTGGTAGTGTGCACTGATAACACTGACATGAATAGACTTTGCTAAACTCCCAGAGCAGGAGGAGTTAGATGATGACTTTAAACCAGTCTCTTTCCTTACTATGTACTTTACTCCCTACCCCAGCAAGGTATTATAAGAGGTAGTGGGTGGGATGATAAAGTGAGATTTAGCCCCAATATGCAAGGCTGATTCAAGATTCACAACTCAGTAAGTTTTATTACCATTTTAACAGAATGAAGAACAAAAACCATATGATGGTCTGAATAGATGCAGAAAAAGCATTTGACAAAATCCCACATACTTTCATGATAAACAATGCTCAACGAGGTGGCGTCTGTGGCTCAAAGGAGTAGGGCGCCAGCCCAATATGCTAGAGGTGGCAGGTTCAAACCCAGCCCCAGCCAAAAAACGCAACAACAACAAAAAAAGCTCAACGAACTAGGTAGAAAAGAAATATTCCTTAACACAATAAAGCCCACACTTTAGAAGCCTCTAGCTAATATCATTACTCAACAGTGAAAAGTCAAAGGCTTTCCATCCAAAAATCAAGAACAAGATAAAGGATGCCCACTCTCACTCCTTCTGTTCAACATAATACTAAAATTCCTAGCCAGAGCAAAACAAGAGAAAGAGATAAAATGAATCTCAATAAGAAAAGATAAAGTGAAATTGTCTCTGTTTGCTGATTGTATAATCTTACATAGAAAACTCTAAAGATACCACTAAAAAACTCCTAGCACTGAAACAAATTCAGTAAAGTTGGATATAATATCAGCACTCAAAACTCAAAAGCATTTCTACACACTAAGGACAAATTACCTGAAAAGGAAATGAAGACAATACAATCCCATTTATAATAGCATCAAAAAGAGTAAATTTAATCAAGGGAGTAAAAGACCTGCAATCTGAAAATTATAAGACATTGATGAAGGACATTGAAGATGACACAAATAAATGGAAAGATTTCCTATGTTCATGAATTATAAGAATTCATATTATTAAAATGGCCAAAGCAATCTACTGATTCAACGCAATCCTTATCAAAATTCCAATCTTATTCTTCACAAAAATAGAAAAAAACAATTCTCAAATCTATATGGAAACACAAAAATAATCTTGACCAAGTAAGAATAAAGCTGCAAATATCATGCCCGTGACTTCAAAATATATTACAACTTTGTATAATTCCAGATCTAAGTGAGAATGCTTTCATTTTTTCCGCATTCGGTATGATATTGGCTATGGGTTTGCCATGCAAGGCTTTTGCAATATTTAGATATGTTCTATCGTGCCTATTTTTAAGGAGTTTTTAATTTTTAAAGGGTGCTGAATGTTGTCAAATGCTTTCTCTGTGCCCATTGAGATGATCATATGATCTTTTTTTTTGCTTTTTTCCATTTATGTGATGAATCACACTTATAGATTTGCATATGTTGAACCATCCTTGCATCCCACTCAGGGATGAAGCCCACTTGGTTGTGGTGGATTACTTTTTTGATGTGCTTCTGAATTCAGTTTGTTAGAATTTTTCAGAATTTTTACGTCTATATTTATAAGGGATGTTGGTCAATAGTTTTCTTTTTGTGTATGTCCTTTTCTGGCTTTTGTATATTGGTGGTACTGGTAATACTGGCTTTGCAGAACAGGTTGGGATGATATGTTCTTCCTCAATGTTATAAAATAATTTCTGCAGTTTAGGTACCAGTTCCTCATTGTAGGTCTGGTAAAATTTGACTGTAAAACCACCTGAACTAGTACTTTTTTTCATTGAAGGGTTTTTTGGTTTTTGTTTTGTTGTTTTGAGACAGAGTCTCACTTAATAGCCCTTAGTAAAGTGCTGTGGCATCACAGCTCACAGCAACCTCGAACTCCTCCACTGAAATGATCCTCGTCTCAACCTCCCAAATAGCTGGGACTATAGGTGCCTGCCACAACACCTGGCTATTTTTAGAGATGGGGTCTCGCTCTTGCTCAGGCTGGTCTCAAACTTCAGAGTTCAGGCAATCTACCCACCTTGGCCTCTCAGAGCGCTAGGATTACAGACTTGAGCCACTGCACCCAGCCACGTTGAAAGATTTTTCATTGCTACTTCAATTTCATTACTTGATATTTGTCTATTTAAAAGTTCTGTTTCTTCATGATTGAGCCTTGTGAGATTGTGTGTTCCATGAATTTGTCCATAACCTCAGAGTTTTCTAGTTTATGTTCACAGAGGTTTTCACAGTAGTCACAGGTAATGTTTTGTATTTCTATGGTATCAGTCATAATATCTCCCTTTTCACTTCTGATTGAGTTTATTCGGGTCCTGTCCTTTCTGTTTTTGGTTAATCTAGAAAGAGGTCTGTCAATTTTGTTTGTCTTTTCAAAATACCAACTTTTGTTTCATTCATCTTCTATATAATTATTTTGCTATCAATTTCATTTACTTCTGCTCTGACATCAATTATTTCTTTTCTTCTGATGGGTTTGGGATTAGTTTCCTCTTCCTCCTTGAGAAAATAAGAAGAAGAAGAAAATAAGAAGAAGAAGAAGAAGAAGAAGAAGAAGAAGAAGAAGAAGAAGAAGAAGAAGAAGAAGAAGAAGAGTGTTAGTTGGTGATCTTTCTGGGGTTTTTTTGTTTTGGGGGAGTTTTTTTTGTAGAGACAGAGTCTCACTTTATCACCCTTGGTAGAGTGCCATGGCATCACACAGCTCACAGCAACCTCCAAATCCTGGGCTTAAGCAATTCTCTTGCCTCAGCCTCCTGAGTAGCTGGAACTACAGGTACCTGTCACAGCACCCAGCTATTTTTTTGTTGCAGTTCAGCCAGGGCCGGGTTTGAACCTGCCACCCTTGGTATATGGGGCCAGCACCTTACCTTCTGAGCCACAGGCACTGCCAGATCTTTCTGTTTTTTTCAATGTAGGGATTTAAAGCTATAAATTTTGATCATAGAACTGCTTTTGCTGAATCCCATAAATTTTAATAATTTGTGTCTCCTTTATGATTTAGTTCAAAGAATCTTATGATTTCCATCTTAATTTTTTCCTTGACCCAATAGTCATTCAGCAGTAGGTTGTTTAATTTCCATGATTTTGTGTAGAAAATGAATGTTTGTTTCTACTGAAGTTGATTTCTAATCTTATTTCACTGTGGCCTGAGAAGATATATCGTATAATATTTTACTTTTTTGAATGTGTAGAGACATATATTGTGTCCTAATATGTGATCAATCTTAGAGAATGTTCCATGTGCTGATGAGAAAATATATATATATAGTAGTTTTGGAGTAGAATATTCTGTAAATGTCTGTTAATTATTCTATAGGCTCATTTAAATCCTGTATTCATTTATTTCTGCTTGGAGGATATGACTAGTACTATTAATAGTTAATGGGGTGTTGAAGTCTCCAACTGTTACAATGTTGTTATTTATTACTTTGTTTAGATCTAGTAGGGTTTGCTTTATAAATCCAAGTGCATCTGTGTTAGGCATATAATTATTTACAAATGTTATAACTTTTTGTTCAACTGTTATCTGTGTTCCCTTTGCCATTATATAATGTCCATCTTTATCTTTCTCTATTTTTGTTGCTTTGAAGTCTTTGCTATCTGATATGAGAATGGCTACATTAGCTTTATTTTGATTTGCATTGCATGGAACATAATTTTCTATCCCCTAGCTTCAAGTCTGAATGACTTCTTGTGGATTAGATGCATTTCCTGGAAATAACAGATACTTGTATTTTTTAATTCATTCAGTCAGCCTATGTATCTAAGAGGAGAGTTCAGTCCATCCACACTTGCTGAAAAAAATTATAAGTGGAGTGTATTTCTGCTCATTCTGTTGATAGAACATTACTGCTTTGTTTTACCTCTTGAGCCATTGTGATAGCGAGACTCTGAACTTTAGCACTTGGATGATTTTACACTGGTGTGTGTCTACAATGCTTATCAGTATATAATGTAGATCTGAGTACTTCTTGCAGGGAGGGTCTGTTCTAGACAAATTTCCTCAGCATTTTTTTGTCTGAGAGAAAGTCTTTAATTTTACCTCATATACGAAACATAATTTGGCAGAATAAAACATTTTAGGTTGGCCATTATTCTGCTTGAGAAAACTAAGAATGGGGTCCCAGTTGCTACCAACTTGCAAGATCTTAGTTGAAAGTCTGTAGTTAAATAGATTTTCCTTTATAAGTTACCTGATACTTTTGCCATACAGTTCAGAGGAACCCACTGTTACCACTGCTGTTCAAAATTGTGCTAGATGTCCTCACCAGATTAATGACTTAAGAGAAAGAAATCAGGGTAAGGGTAGCTCCTGTGGCTCAAAGGAGTAAGGCGCCAGCCCCATATACCAGAGGTGGCAGGTTCAAACCCAGCACTGGCCAAAAACTGAAAAAAAAAAAAAAAAAAGAGAGAGAGAGAGAAATCAAGGCATCCAAATAGGAATAGAAGAGGTCAAACTATCATTCTTTGCTGACAATATGATTTTATATCTAGAAAAACCACAAAAAGTCTTCCAAAAGACTCCTAGAATTGATAAATAAATTTAGTAGATTCTCAGATTACAAAATAAATATTCACAAATTAATAGCATTCCTGTATACCAATAAAAGTCAAGCTAAGAATCAAAATAAAGACTCAATACCTTTCACAATAGCAACAAAGAAAATAAAATACCTAGGAATATATTCATCCAAGGGATAAAAGACCTCTACAGGGAGGACTACTAAAGAATGAAATTGCAGAGAATGTAAAAAAATGGAAAAATATATCATACCCCTGGATCAGCAAAATCAACATTGTTAAAATGTCTATACTACTGAAGTTATCCACAGTCAATGCAGTGTCCATTAAAATACCAACATCATTTTTTGAAGCTCTATAATAATTCCATGCTTCATATGGAACCAGAAAAGAGCTCTAATAGCCAAAGTAAACTTAAGCAAATAGACAAATCAGAAGCCATTATTTTACCAGACTTCAAGCTATACTACAAGGTTATCATAACCAAAACAGGGACAAGAACCTTTGTTCTTGTGACATAAACAAATGGGTCAGAACAGAACACCCAGTTATAAAATCATTCTTATGCTGCCACCTGATCTCTGACAAAGCAAAAGATGACACACACTGGGGGAGGGGGGAAGAATTCCTCTTCAATAAATGGTGCTGGATAAATTGTATATCCACATGTAGAAGGTCGAAACAGGACTCATACCCCTCACAACTCACAAAAATTAATTCACAATAGATAACAGACTTAAACCTAAAGCATGAAACTGTAAGAATTCTAGAAAATAAAAAAACTGGAAAAACTCTTATAGACAGCAGGCTAGGCAAAGCATTTATGAAGAAGATCCCAAAAGCAACAACAAAAATTATCAAATAAGGCCTGATTAAATTAAAAAGCAAGGGCAGCACCTGTGGCTCAGTAAGTAGGGTGCCAGCCCCATATACCGAGGGTGGTTGGTTTGAGCCCGGCCCCGGCTGAACTGCAACAACAAAAATAATAGCCGGGCATTGTGGTGGGTGCCCGTAGTCCCAGCTACTTGGGAGGCTGAGGCAAGAGAATTGCCTAAGCCCAAGATCTGGAGATTGCTGTGAGTTGTGACATCACGGCACTCTACCGAGGGTGACAAAATGAGACAGAAAAAATAAAAAAAATAAATAAAATAAAAAATAAATGAAAAAGCAAGCTTCTGATACCCAAGGAAACAAACAATAGAGTAAACAGACAACCTACAGAACAGGAGGAAATATTTTCATGCTATACGTTGATAAAGGGCCCAGAATCTATACAGAATTCAAGAAAATCATCAATAAAAAATTAAACAACCCCATAAAAAAGTAGGTAAAAGACATGAACAGAAGTTTTTCTAAGGAAGATAGTCTAATGGCCAATAAATGTGACAAAATGCTGAATGTCTCTAATGAGGGAAATGTAAATCAAAACCACAAAGAGATATTACCTAATTCTATTGAAAATGGCTTTTATCAAAAAAAAATCCCAAAACGCTATATGTGGGCATGGATGCAAAGAGAAAGGAACACTTATACTCTGTTGGTGGGACAGCAAACTAGTACAATCTCTACAGAAAGTCGTATGGAGATACCTCGGAGAAATAAAAGTAGATCTTTCATTTGGTTCAGGAATCCACTATTGGATATTTACCCAATGGGAAAAAAATCATTTTATCAAAAAGATGCATACACATGAATGTTTATTGCAGCACAATTCACAATTTCAAGGATGTGGAAACAACCCAAGTGCCTATCAATATAGCAGTGGATTAATAAAACGTGGTATACATGTACCATGGAATATCAGCCATTAAAAGAAATGACTACATTTGTAACATTCTGGATGGAAATGGAGACTATCCTTCTAATTAAAGTATCTCAAAACTGGAAAAACAAACTTCACATGTACCACTAATAAGTTGGAACTAATCAATCAACACCCATGTTCACATTTGGTAGTAAAATTCAATGGACAGCAAGTGGGTGGGAGGAGACAGGAAGGGGGTGGTAAATTCACACCTAACAGGTACAATTCATACCATCACTGGTATATCTTTGACTCAAACTGTACAAAAGCAATATGTGTAACCAAAACATTTATACCCCCTAATATTCTGAAATACACACACACACACACACACACACACACATATATAATAAGCTATAGTGATCAAAATGACCTGGTACTCACATAAAAATAAACACATCAGCCAATGGAAAAGGATAGAGAACCCAGATATAAACATACCCAGCTATAGTTCATTGATTTTCAACAAAAGTGCCAAGAACATGCAATGGGGAAACAACAGTCTCTTCAATAAATACTGTTGGAAAAACTGGATATCCACATACAGAACAATGAAAACATTCCCTTATCTCAACACTTACATAAGAGTCAATTCAAATTGAATTAAAGACTTAAATGTAAAGCCTGAACTATAAAACTATAAGAAGAAAACAGGGAGAAAGTTCCCATGACATTGGTCTGGGCACAGGATTTTTTTTTTTTTTTTTTTTTTTTTCAGATTAATATGAGGGTACAAACAATTAGGCTGCGTTGTTTATGTTTGTTGGGTAATGTCCAAGTCGTAGTTGAGCTCTTCACCTAGGGGATGTGCTATATACCCTTTACATTGTGCCCATTAGATGAGAGGTTACCAATCCCCTTCCCTCCTCCCTGTTACCCTCTCACTCCTCCCCTCCTTGAATTGGGTTTTTCTCTCATATGGGCATGTAGTTGTTTATCTATTGATTTCCTACTAGTATTGAGTACATTGGATACTTGCTTTTCCATTCTTGTGACATTTTACTAAGGATATTTTATGAAGAAGACCAGTTTGGCAATTGCAGTAACACCAAAAATAAATAAATAGAGCATGATCAAGATAAAAAGCTTTTATCCAAAGGCACAACAACTAAACCCAGGACACAACTAAAGCAAACAGACAACCTTCAGAATGGGAAAAGATATTTGTATGCTACAAAACTGTTGAAGAGCTGATGACTAGAATCCACAGGGAATTCAAATGAATCAACAAGAGAAGAGAGTACAATCCTATTTATAAGTGAGTAAGAGACATGAACAGAACCTTCTCTGAAGAAGACAGACAAATGAAATGGCTAACAAACATATTTTAAAAAATGCTCATCATCCCTAACCATAAGAGAAATGCAAATCAAAACATCTATGGTGCATATTTTTATCTATAATAAAAAAAAATAAATTAAAAAAAAAAAAAAACCACCCTTGTGATATCACCTAACTCCAGTGAGAATAATCCACGTCACAAAGTTTCAAAGCTGTACATGCTGGGGTGGGTGTGGAGAGAAGGGAACTCCTTTACACTGCTGGTGGGATTACAAACTAATTCAGCCTATTTGGAAAGAAGCATGGAGAATCCTCAAAGATCTAAAAGTAGACCTTCCATTTGATCCCACAATCCCATTACTGGGTATCTTCACAGAAGAAAAAAATTGTTATTGGGACATTTGCACTAGAATGTTTATTGCAGTTCAATTCACAATCTCCAGGATGTAGAATCAACCCAAGTGCCCATCAACCCATGAATGGATTAATATAATATATGTATGCCATGGAATACTATTCAGTCATAAAAAGGTAGCGACTTTACACCTTTTGTATTAACGTGGATGGACTTGAAGATTTCTCAAATACGACCCCAAAAGCACAGACAATAAAAGCAAAAATAGACAAATGGGATTGCATCAAACTAGAAAGCTTCTGCGCAAGAAAGAAAAAAAAATCTGCCCCACAGAAGATGAAAGAGACAACTCATGAATTGAGAGAAAGTACTGCAAATCATACATTGGGATAAGAGATGAATATTCAAAATATACAAGGAACTCAAACTACTCAGTAACAAGAAAATAAATAATCCTATTTAAAAATAAGCAAAGAACTTGAATAAACATCATAGACATTTCTCAGAAGAAGGTCAACGGTATATGAAAAAATACTCAACATCTGTAATCATCAGAGAAATATAAATTAAAACCACAACAAACTATCACCTCACACATATTAGCTAGGCTATTATCAGGCAGATGAAAGATAAGTACTGATAAGTATGTGAAGAAAAAGGAGCTCTTATACACTGTTGATGGCGCTGTAAACTAGGATAGTTACTTTGGAAAACAGCATTGAAGTGTCGCAAAAACTCAGGTTTACCAACCAGCAATCTCACTACTGTGTGTGTGTGTGTGTGTGTGTGTGTGTGTGTGTGTGTGTATGCTGTAAGAATTCAAAGATAAAGGTCTGTGTGGCTACAGAACTCAGAAAAGACTTCATAAAAAAGATGTTTTGTGCTGGAACTTAAAGAAAGTGGAGAATTGGGGAAGGAGAAAGGAAAGAAGATGGCAAGTCCTAGAATGCTCCTTGATGTCCTGTCTGACTTATTGTATTATATTTGCCATTAGCAATTAGTGATGTCTGCTTTGAATAGCTTAGTAATTGCACCTTGACTTTCTTTGGCTTGGAGAATAATTTTCACTATGTGGAGAATAAAAACTAACATTTCATGGGTACATTTATTATGTATCAGGCCTTGTGCTAGCAGCTGAACATAAATCATTTAATCTTAGACAAACCTACTAGATGAAGGGGTTTGGGGTCACCGGGTGAGGGGGTCTTGATGGAATGAGGAGGCTTGACACAGAGTCTGTGTCAGGGGACTGAGGAACTCTGGCAGGAGTCCTCCTGAGTAAACCTTGGGTCTGTATTTATTATCATAGAACAGGAAAAAGTAGACAAAAAGCTGCTCGTCTGACATTAGCACTGATTAGAGACAAGCTGCAGGTCAAATGGAATGTCTTTTATTTTTGTTTTTCCAAAACCACAGACCTTGAGCACAACCTCTGTCCCCAGCATCAAGAGACCTCTTGGATCTACAGAATCTTTACCATAATTATTGCCACATCTCACATATACATTTTCTCTTGGAGGCCAGTTTTTGGCACAAACACAACTCACATGCCATTCTCGTGATTCTCTAGGTCACTCAAGCAGGAAACAAGTCTTATGCTAAAGATCTGGGCTCAGTTTCCCTTACAACTAGAAGTTAGAGAGGGGAGGGGAGGAGTATGGGGAGACATTGGTCAATGGGTAAAAAGTTAGATTGAAGGAATATGTTCTAGTGCATAGTAGTATTCATAGTAGGATAACTCTGATTAATAATTTTTCACTATATATTTTAAAATAGCTAAAAAGAATTTTTAATGTTTTCATCTCAAAAATTAATAAATGTATAAGATGATGGTAAACCCCCTAATTTGATTATTACACAATGTATACAAGTATCAAAACATGATAATGTATCCCATAAATATGAATAATTATTATGTCAATTAAAAATAAAATTTATAAAAGAAATAAAACTCTTAGACAAACCACCATTATTATGTCCACTTTACAGATGAAAACTGAGCAGAATCTAAACACCTTGCTCCAGATCACACAATTGGAAACGGCTGATATATAATAATCAACAGCTGGTGCTGAGAAAATCTGGAAGAGCAGAAATAGACATTTCAATTCCCTCACATGGTTTTCATTTTAATGATAATACAGAGTTTACTTAAAAGCAAAATTTACTTTGGCTAAACTAAGTTTTTTTTCTTTATATTCCACATCTAAGTTCGGAAGTCCAGACATGTGATAATGAGAGCACATGCTGCATTTTCCATTTATCCCTCCAGATCTACCCCAACTCTTCACCTTGTTCTATGCACTAGCTGCTGACCACAGCAGAATGCACCCACAGGGTATCATAAAGGAGAGAGGTCAGGATCCGGATCCGTATTCCCAGACCCCTTCCCTGCTGAGCCACCTCAGGTTGGTATCCTCCAAAAGGATCTATCTATTTACCCCTTTCCTTACCCCCATCTCTCTCCGTCCCATCCTATTGTAATAATATTTTTTTCTTTAATGTTTTTGGGCCTAAGAGTGGTATAATGGTATGATTTTCCTATTACCAACTTATAACCTAGCTTACTGCTTTATAAATGCTCAAACATTTATAAAGAGTCCCCTTCTTTTATCATATGATGCAGCAATCCCACTTTTGGGTATATATTCAAAGTATTTTAAATCAGTATGTTGAAGAGGTATCTGTATTCTCATGTTCATTGCAGCATCATTCATAATATCCAAGGTATTGAATCAACATAAGTGTCCATGAACAGATGACTAAATAAAGAAAATGTGATATGTATACACAATAAAATATTATTCAGCTTTTCAAAAAGAAGGAAACTTTATCTTGGAGTGACATGGATGAACCTGGGGGACATTGTGCTAAATGAAATAAGCCAAGCACAGAAAGGCAAATACAACATGAATTCATTTATACATGGAATCTAAAAAAGAACCCACATAAGCAAAGAGTAGAATGGTGGTTGCAGGGATTGGTGGGGTTGGAGGAATAGGGCAAGGTGAGGTGTTGGTCAAAGGGTTCTGTCAAAGCTTTACACAGAAGAAATAAGTTTTGAAATCTATTGTATAACTTGGTAACTATAGTTAATGACAATGTAATGTATATTGTTTTTGAAAAAAAAGGAAATTATTAAGTGGAATTAGACGTTTTAATGTTATTGTGACTATCTCTTCATGTGAATGTTTGGAGAACTATGATACCTTTTTTGTTAAAAAGAAATAAAGCAATACAAAATTGAAGTCTCTACACTAAAGTTATGTTCTACTAGTCTTCTTTACCAGAGAAATCTCTATCATGAATTGAATATGCATTCTTACAAGCTATTTTTATACTATTGTATGAAAATATACAATATGTGTGTGTGCTCGCTCAAGACCATCATTATTCCTAATAAGACAATTGTAAAATTGTATGTAGTTGTATGACATTTTTACTCAAAATTATGCTTTGGAGATCTATTCATGTCGACATACATAGATTCCTTACATTTCTGTTAATAGTTATGCAATAATCCATCATATGAATGTATCGCATTTTCCCTACCTGTTCCTCTACTAAAAGACTTTTCACTACAATAAATAATACTTCAGAAAACCTACTTGTATAAATCTCCATAGAAGAATTTCTGAGGTGTTCTTGTAGAATTTCTGGGCCAAATATAACAAAGGGAGTTTAGAAAATTTGATTTTTGAGGTGCTATGCAATTGGACATCAAAATGAAATTTTAATAATAGTCACTAGGAAATGTAGGCTTCAAGAAAAAGAAAAAAGAACAATGAAGAAATGAAGACAAAGATATTTCTATTTCCTGTAATATTTGTATTTCTTTTTTCAGCTAGGGGATGAAAATAGCATTGTCCAACAGGCCCTAAACCAGGCAGCCTCCAATATTTACCTAATTTACTCTTCACACCTACCCTTCAAGTAATGCCTCATTGTAGGTAATGGTTTCCATCTCAGCTACAATTTCGTTTTTCATCATAAAAGTATAATAAATAGGACATTACAAATGTTTTAAGTGTATCCTTTTTAAAAAATCTTTTCCATTATAAATAAAGAGTAAAGAAACTAATAAATAAATAATAAGTAGCTTGGCAGGAGATAGGAAAAACAGAAGCTGGATAATTCACAAACTAGTCAACCCCAGGAGGAATCAGGAATTGAGCCTATTTGAACTCTTAAAATTAAATTGTTCTCCCAACAATGGTTCCCTGACTTGAGCAAAAAAGATCTATTCTTCAATTAACTGTAGATGTCAGAAACCCTTAACAACTCCAATTGGTGAAATACATTAGGATGCACCCTAGGTAAACATGTTCTGCATCTCTTACAATCCTAATAAAAAAACTACATCATCTAGTAAAGTAATCAAAATTTTTTCAGAACTTAATAGTTTAGGACAAAGACAAAATATGGGGGGAAAATTCAAATGTCCCTCCAACACTTTCAGAAAAAAGAAAATCAAAATTACTGACCCTAGAGACCTTTCTGGGTTTCTTTTTGTATTCTCTTGTATTGTATCTTCAATTTTACTCTTCTATCAACTCTTTAAATCAATACTCTAATAGGAGAGAAAAAATGAGCTTCAGGAACAAGCAGCAAAAACTAGTGTCTCTGATGTCACTAAAGTCTCAGTTGAGAGTCACTCTCAGTCTGCAGACTGGAACAAGCTGTCTGGGGGTTATGATTTGTCAAATTTTGTCTCTCAGATGCCCCAGCAAATTAAACTAGGAAGAGAATTTTCTTTGGAAGGATGTTGCACAGAGTTGGCCTCAGGAATACAGACAGTAATAACAAAACAATTACTAACATTTTGTATAAGTGTGCTAATTTATTTACTACCCAAAATATCCCATAGAGATAGCTGTCACTGAGGCTCACTGAAATGTTATGGGGCAAGATAAGGAGCATGAACTCAAATTAGAAGTTCAAAAAGGAGTCTTTTATTAACCACGGAGCTGTCTCAGCAAAGTCTAAGGCAGACTAAGTGAGAGAGCATTGACAGGTCTGAAGTTGGGGTTTTTATAGTCTGAAAGTCGGCAAAGGGACAAACAGGTAGGTTGAAAGTTAGCAAAAGAAGCAAAAAGAAAGTTGGCAGAGGAGCGGAGGCAAGCTGGCCAACTGGAGCCAGCTTTCCACAGATGCTCCCATCTAGAAGGAGAGTTAATGGACAGAAATTTAGCAAGTAAGCTGATGGCTTGGAGCTGAGCCAATAGAGAAGGCTGAAGAATGTGACCTGTAGTTTCAGGAATGGACCCACAGTTTCAGTCTTCTACAGGTTCTTCCAGTGTACAGACTGAGAGTGTTGCTGATCTGTGCTGATTCTGCAGCATGGGAGTAAGGAGAAAATGGTGAACTGAGGGAACCATATGGGAGAGAGAGAGGTGGTGTCCCATGGCACAGAGCAACAGCAGCAGTGGTGGAAACAGTGGGGCTCCGATCCCTGGGATATTTTGGAGAGACACTCCCTGCCTCCCTGGGCAACCTGAGGAAGCCTGGCATCTTCTCTGCTGGCAGCCACTGGTGGAACAGAACTGAGACGGACCTGTTTTGATAGTGATCAAAACACCACAGTGCTGGCACAAAAACAGAGAGGTAGATGTATGGAACAGAATAGAGAACTAAGAGATGAACCCAGCTACTTACCGTTATTTGATCTTTGACAAACCAATTAAAAACATTCAGTGGGGAAAAGATTCCCTAATTAACAAATGCTGCTGGGTGAACTGGATGGTGACCTGTAGAAGACTGAAACTGGGCCCACACCTTTCACCATTAACTAAGATAGACTCTCACTGGATTAAAGATTTAAACTTAAGATGTGAAACTATAAAAATACTAGAAGAAAGTGCAAGGAAAACTCTTGAAGAAATTGGTCTGGGTGAATATTTTATGAGGAGGACCCCCTGGGCAATTGAAGCAGCATCAAAAATACACTACTGGGACCTGATCAAACTAAAAAGCTTCTGCACAGCCAAGAACACAGTAAATAAAGCAAGCAGACAGCCCTCAGAATGGGAGAAGATATTTGCAGGTTATATCTCCAATAAAGGTTTCATAACAAGAATCCACAGAGAACTCAAACATATTAGCAAGAAAAGAACAAGGATCCCATCTCAGGCTGGGCAAGGGCCTTGAAGAGAAACTTCTCTGAAAAAGATAGGCGCATGGCCTACAGACATGAAAAAATGCTCATCATTCTTAATCAAGAGAAATGCAAATCAAAACTACTTTGAGATATCACCTAACTCCAGTAAGATTAGCCCATATCACAAAATCCCAAGACCAGAGATGTTGGCATGGATGTGGAGAAAAGGGAACATTTCTACACTGCTGGTGGGAATGCAAATTAATACGTTCCTTTTGGAAAGATGTTTGGAGAACACTTAAAGATCTAAAAATAGACCTGTCATTCTATCCTACAATTCCTCTACTAGGTGTATACCCAGAAAACTAAAAATCACATTATAACAAAGATATTTGTACCAGAATGTTTATTGAAGCCCAATTCATAATTGCTAAGTCATGGAAAAAGCCCAAGTGTCCATTGATCCACGAATGGATTAATAAATTGTGGTATATGTACACATGGAATATTATGCAGCCTTAAAGAAAGATGGAGTATCTCAAGAATGGAAGAAAAAATATCTAATGTACTCAGCCCTACTATGAAACTAATTTATGACTTTCATACGAAAGCTATAACCCAATTATCATCTAAGACTATGGGGAAGGGGGAGAGGGAGGGGAGGGGCGGGGGGAGGATGGGCTAAGGGAGGGTGACTGGTGGGATTACATCTACAGTGCATAATACAAGGGTACATGTGAACCTTACTGGATGTAGAGTGTAAATGTCTTAACACAATAACTAAGAAAATGCCAGGAAGGCTATGTTAACCAGGATGATAAAATATGTTAAATGATATATATAAAACCAGTGTATGGTGCCCCATGATTGCATTAATGTACATAACTATGAGTTAATAATAATAAATAAATAAATACTATTTAAAAGAAAAAAAAAAAAAGAGAAAGGCTTGGAGTGCTAAGTTTCCCTCTTAGGAATGCCTTTGTGTTATCCCAGTGGTTCAAATAATTCATGTCTTCATTGTCTTTTTTTCTAAAAATTTTATTTCTTTCTTAATCTCTTCTACGACCCAGATACCAGTCAGCATAACGTTATTTAACTTCCCTGTTTTTGTATGAGTATGCAGATTCCTTATGTTAGTAAGTTCAACTTTTATTCCCTGGTGGTCCAAGAAGATGTAGGGAATAATTTCTATTCTTTTAAATTTACTGAGGTTACACTTGTGACCTAAGATGTGATCAATTTTGGAGTATGTTCTGTGGGCTGATGAGGAGTATGTGTATTCAGTTTTCTTGGAATGAAATGTTCTGTAGATGTCCATTAAACCCAAATGTTGAATGGTTAAGTTTAACTCTAAAATTTCTTTGCTCAGCTTCTTATTGGAGGATCTATTCGACACTGCCAAAGAAGTATTAAAATCTCTGACTATTATGGAGCTGGAGGAAATCAAGTTGCTCATGTCTGTTAGAGTTTCTCTTATAAATTGAGGTGCATTCTGGTTAGGTTCATAGATATTAATAATTGAAATCTCATCATATTGAGTATTACCCTTAACAAATATTAAGTGACCATGCTTATCCTTCCTCATTTTTGTTGGTATAAAGCCTATTGTATCTGCAAATAGAATTGCAGCACCTATTTTTTTCTGATTTCCATTTGCCTAAAATATAGACGACCATCCCTTCACCCTGAGTCTATATTTATCTTTTAAGGTAAGATGTGATTCTTGTATGCAGCAGATATCTGGCCTGAGTTTTTGTATCCTGTCAGCCAACCTGTGCCTCTTTACAGGACAATTTAAGGCATTCACATTAATTGAGAATATTTATAAGCCTGGTGGAATTTTGGGTATCTAGTTTTTTGAAAGTCCAGTGGACATTTTTAGTCCTTTCACCACTGTGGAATTTGGAGTTTGATCAAAAGTTTCTGAGTGAGTAGAGAAGGATTTGTAGAGAAGGATTGTACTGGCTATTATGGAGGATGGGTCTGAGAATATCCTGGAGACCTGATTTATTTATGGTAAATTTCTTCAACATGTGAATGCCGTTAAAGTATTTATTTATTTATTTTCTCCATCATAAATGAAATTCAGTTTAGGTGGATACAGTATGCTCGGTTGAAAGTTATTTTGTTTTAGGAGATTAAAAGTAGATGACCACCCTGACTTGAAAGATTTTAGCAGAGAGATCTGCAGTCATTCTAATATTCTTCTCCTTTAAGGTTATTCTTTTCTTATGTGTGGGTGCTTTCAGAATTTTCTCCTTCACATTCACTTTAGTGAAGTTAATTATGATGTGCCTCGGGGATGTCTTATTTGGGTTGAGTCATTCCACTGTTCCGAAACTGTCTTCTATCTGAATTTCAGAATTTCTTATCATGTCTGGAAAATTGTCTTTCATAATTTCATGGAGAAGAGCCTTTCTGCCGTGCGAAACCACTTCATTGCTTTCAGGGATTCCTATAAGGCAAATACTAGTTTTCTTCAAATTATCCTAGAGCTCTCTGAGAGAATAATTTGTTTTTGCTCCAAATTTCTCTTCCTCTTTGAGCATTTCGGAGCATTCAAAAGCTTTGTCTTCAATGTCAGAAATCCTTTCTTCTGCTTGCTCCACTCTGTTACTGAGGGATTTTACTGTATTTTTCAGATCTTTGAGGGCTGCAAATTCTTATCTGAATGTGTCAAAATCTTTGATGATTTTGTCTTTAAATTCTTTGAAATCTTGAGACAACTTTTGAATGGCTCCTGGAATTTCTAATTCCAAGTTTTCCTCCATTCTATTAATTTTGTTTGCAATCCAAACTCTGAATTGAATTTTTGACATCTCAGCCATCTGTTTATGAATGGGATCTTCAGTTTCATCTGCCATATCTTTTTTTGAGGGTGTTGATCTACTCTGGTTATTCATGTTACCGGAGTTTTTCTGCTGATTCCAGCCCATGATTATTTTACACCATTTGACCTGATGCGCACAGAAAGAGAAGTTGGGTTGGGGGACTCCAGAAGTAGTGATTATCCAGCCCTTTGCTGAAAAGCTGGGACTGGTGTCTGTACCTTTTCCCCTGGAGCTTTGCTAAGAACCCATACAGTGCTACGGCCTGAGAAACTGGGGATCTGTTTGGTGTGGTGGGGGTAAGTGGCTCTGTCTTCTTTTCAGCTTGTCTCTGTCCTACCCTAGTGAATCAGTTACTCTGGGTTTCAGTCTCAGCAGTGGAGAAATAACAGCAATTAAGCCACCCCACCCCCCACAGTCAACAATTGGAAAAGGAAAATCAAACCTTCCTACAACCACCCACCCAGGGTACCACTTGGATAGTCCTTGGGCTATTGGCCCAGTTCAAGAGGTCCAAATCAATTGTCTCAGTAAGCAGCTGTCTCAAGTGAGAGAGATCAAAAGGTCTTTAGCAACTAGATCGTAGGTGTCTGCTGGCAAGTCAAATATGACTCGCTCTGGTGCTCCATGAGTTTAGGAATACTCTCACAGCAAGTAGATTAGTCTTGGAAGGTTGATACCTCCTTCCCCACCTTGCACCTCTATCACATCCAGTCACTGATAACTCAGCAGTACTGTGACCCATTTCCCTCCATTGAGCAGATACTCCAGGGGTTTGCACCTACTTGAATCACAGGGAGATGTGTCTCCTCATCCAGGCCACTGCTTTCTGCCACTATTCAGCAGGGAGAGATGAGGCCTGACAACCTCGGTTGCTTAATGGAGGCTGGGTCTGTTCACTCAGTTCCAGCCCTGCCCCTGAGTGATGTTGCTGACAGAACAGAACAGCTTCTTCGCAGAATTTTTTTCTGTCCTGGCTATATTCCCCTGCACAAGAGACGTTGTTTGAGTTCACAGAACTGGTGACTCAGGCCCTGTCTGTGCTGCTGCCCAGTCTCAGCTGCACTTTTTACTGGACTGGCATGGTTAGCTGTCAGTTCCAGCCTCTGCCTGCCCTCCTTTATCTCAGCTACTAATCCCTTTAGGGCTGGGTACGTCTTAGGCTCAGTAAAGTGGTCCTCTGGGTGATCCCTGCCCTGGGATTCTGCTGGTTCTGTGTCTGTGTATTCTAGTCCTTGTGCTCCACCCAGGCCAGTACCACTTCAGGCAAACCCTTTACTCATGGGGCCTGCATTTCCGTCCCAGATCTATTCCCCAGTGGCTGCTACCAGAGAAGATGACTGGCCTCCTCTGGTTGCCCAGAAAGACAGGGGGTGTGACTCCAGAATATCCAAGGGTGAACCCTATTAATAGTTGCTGCTGCGGCTGCTATTCTGTGCCTCAGGGTACTGCTACTCCTGTATGGTTTTCTGTTAGCTGACCATCCTCTCCTTACTCCCATGCCACAGAGTCAACACTGACCAGCAGCAGTCCATGCCCTGTCCATACCTCTCAAGAAAATACTCAAGAATCTGGACTCCTGGGCGATAGGCTTCCAGACCTTGCAGTGAGAGTCGAGGGGAGTGCTTGGAGTTCAGAATTGCAGGTAGAGAATATATACAGTTTTATACAGTTTTATGTCTGGCAGGAGAGTACCATGGCACCCCAGTAGGGAAAATAGGTCCAGTTTTTAGAGGGTCTCTCCCTTGGGATGGGAGGAATTTTGAGCTTTACTCTCTTGTTTGTATGAAGTACTGCAAGCCTTTCTCATGGGGGAGGGGACTTTCATCTACTTGGTGATGAATTTTGTACCTTTTATTTGTATCCTTGGGGTCATAGCTCTCTTCAGCAGGGTTGATGTGCGTTCTTCAACCTTCTCTCTTGGCTCAGGTCTAATCCACCAGCTTACTTGCTAATCTTCTGTCCCTTAACTCTCCTTCTGGATGGGAGCCTCTGTGGAAAGCTGGCTTCAGTCAGCCATCTTGCCTCCATCTTCGGTTGACAGCTATTTTTACTTGTTCTCCTGGGGGCTTTGGTCCTGCCATGAATTTTCTCTGCAGACAAGACATCTGCATCAACAGACTGAGCTACTGCCACAGAGCTCCTCACCAATGAGACTCGGGTTCTTGAATTATTATAATGTTACATTGTTTTAAAATAACAACTCTCATTAAAATACTTAGGTTTTTTTTTTCTTGGTAGAATTTATGAGTTTAAAAGCATTAATTAAACTATATTTTAAATGCTGATCTGTCTTCTATATCTAATTTTGGGGTGTAGAAGTGGTTAACAGAAAAACAACATAAAATACTAACTAAAACGTAGAAAAACTAATGAGTGTGGGAAGATGGCTGAATAGAAGCAGTTTTTGCCAGAGGCTCATGACCAAATGGAGAGATACTCGACTAAATTAGATGGAAGCTCCACACTAAGTGGACTGTGTGAGGTACACATCACCCAGACTGAACCAAGTGGCTGAAACAAGAAAGTGGAAGAAAAACAACAAGTAAGAGCCCAGCTCTCAGACAAAGCTCCCTTCCCCCAAACAGAAGCTCCAGGGTGGGTGACCAGTTAGCTAGTGAACTGGGTTCAAAAGTCTCCTCACCTTATCCCACAGAAGAGTAATTGCTAAGTCCCACTCTTCCTTCATTACTTAGGTCCCACCACTGAGACTGGGCCCCAATCTGTCTGGCACAAGAGACCAAATATTTTTTCCTGAATTCCTGAGCACCCAGATTGCCCTTCCCCCATCCTAGTTGCTGAAATGACTGCCCCCTGTAGAATCCAAAGTGCTTGATGAACTCACTGGGCAGCTTGAGAAGTCTGCAGTGTGAGAACAGTAGTTGCAGTTTAAGAACAGTAGCACAGTAGTCCAAGATTTTGTGTGGAGAGGGTGAACTACCTATCTCCAGTTCCTCAGGAATTCTCAGCCAGCTCTGTTTTCTTCCCTTCAGGACAACTTCTGAGATCCATTGAGTGGGCAGGTCCAGTCTTTAAATGACTGTGACTTGTGATTCAACTTTAGACCTTTCCTCTTCAGTAGGCCTGGCTCTTTGAGCTTGATGGGATAGGCAGTAAGGTGTCTATATGACTTTTTTTTTTTTTTGCAGTTTTTGGCCGGGGCTGGGTTTGAATCCACCACCTCTGGCATATGAGGCCGACACCCTACTCCTTTGAGCCACAGGCGCTGCCATCTATGTGACTTTTGACTGAACTTTGGATCTCTGGCATCTCCAGGCAAGGCTCTATGAGCACAATTGGGTGGGCAGGGCCAAGGTTTAAGTGTCATTGGACTGAACTTTGGATCACCTCCACCAGGTGGGGTTCTCCAAGGTCAATTGGGTGAGTGGGGCCGCTGTTTAAGTGGCTTTGGACTGAACTTTGGATTAGCACTCTCTGCCAGTTGTAGGCTCTCTGAGCTTAATTGAGCAGGTGGGGTTGGGGTTTAAGCAATTTTATACTGAACTTTAGATTAACACTCTCCACTGGGTGTAGGCTTTCTGAACTCAATTGTATGGGCTGTGCCTGGTGCCTGTGGTGAAAGGCCAAATGGACCCAAATTAGCACTTTCTTACAACCACCTCTTCAGCACATAGGCCTTGCAGAAACAGGCTATTAAACAAACATATCCTGTAGAGATGGGGATTAGCCCAGGGTCATAGCAGACCCTTGTAAAACCGCATTCCTATCCACAGTTCCCCTGGTAAATAACCAGTCCCAACCCTGTAAATCTATCCTTACAAAGATTCCATCTAGCCCTTCCTGTTTTATTGAAAAAAAAAAAAAGCTATAAAAAAAAACCTTTCCTTGTGATGCTTTTCCAAGAATTTGGGGTGTGAACCCATCTCAGTTGTCTAGACAATAAAGGGCTCCATCTCTAATTTGAACTTAGTGTGCTGGCATTTTCTCTATAATTCCACTTGTGTTTGGTACAACATTTGGAGGCCCCAGCAAGACCTCACCAGCTAGAGGATCGAGCTCCCTGCGTGGCCCCACCGAGAAGGCAGGAATTATAGAGGAGGTACCCCTTGAGACATTCCAGAGCCCTGTAATTTCCTGAACTCCTCATGAGGGCTCCAGGGTAACTCTGATCAACTTCACCAAAATCTTGGGTCCAAAACTCCCTCTTGAGAGGTAAGTGTTCTTTTTCTGTCTAAGTGTAGTTTGTTTGTGTTCAGAAAGTAAGGTTATGTTCCTAGGAATGGGCCACAAAACAGTCACTGGTATGCCAGTGCCATCAGGACGCTGGGGAGTTCCCCAGGGAACCAGGTTAGGGTACAGAGAAGATTACAGAGGCCAAAGAAGGAGGCATAGGGACTCTTGAGGGCCACCTATCGGATACCCAAGAAGGAGACATAGGAGCTCCTGAGGGCTGCCTGGTGGTGGGTAGGCCTTTCCCATGTTTCTGGAAACACTGAGACACCAGTGGGGAGCCTCAGCCTCAGAGGTGCATTTGATTTTTTCTTTGTGCATTTGTTCATCATCATTGATATCAGTGTGCCTGTTATTCTTATTGCCTGTCTTGATATAATTTCTATTCTTTTTGGTTGGGTTAACAATCATGGGAACTCAATAAAGTAAACCTCTGACACCCCTCCAATGCATGGTAAAGAACTTCACTTCTAGCTTCTCTAATGACTATAGAGTCAGGTTTTCTAAGAACCACCTCCAAGTTCTCTGTGAAGTTGAATGTCCCAGGTTTAATGTAGGGTACCCTTCCACTGGCTCCCTTGACCCAGATTTCATGACTGTGGTCCATCAAGTGGTCACAGGGAAGCAAAGTGACCTGGACCCATGCCCCTACATCGATTACTGGTTGATTTTAGTCCCTAACCACCCTCCCTGGCTTTGCACATGTGCAGTGGGTACACCAAAGTGAGACCACACAAGGGGAGAACAGACTCAGATTCACCTGGTAGCTGCTGATTGACATGCAGGGACTGGCTCCTACACTGAGAGATGTCTAAGGCATTGTAGAATCAATTCAGGGTTCCCACTATTTGAGTGGAATTGTGAGTCTAATCAACGCCAGGGTATTAGATCACTGGCAGGACTGGTGAGAGGTGTAGGAGAGAGTGTGGGTGTGGTGAGACTGAGACTAGACATGGAGGGTAGGTTTCCTAACTTCCCCTCACAGGGTCTAGGGGAGTGTTAGTCTGCCTCCTATGGCTAAGTGTCAGTTCAAGTAAGAAATCAAGGCTGCCCAAGTTAAAAAAATGAGTTGACTGTGTGCTCGTGAGTGCTTGGAAACTAACTGAAATGGGTAATAACAGGCAGAGTTTCATGCCCCCATCCCCACTTTTCACAGGGCAAAACAATTGTGAGACTGGCCCCTGTCTGTGTCCTTTTTTTGTAAAGTGTAGTTTATCTGAGGAAAGGAGATGAGAAGCACATGGGGGAAGCCCGCCCATTAAGAATTGTGTTGAAGCATTTTGAAAAAGTTCTTACAGGAGACTGCTGCAACCATGTCTCTGGGAAGATTGAAAGCTGTAAACAAGAATAACTTAAATACTCTGATGTTCAGGGAATTATGATATCCTTTAAAATAAAGTTGGTTTTAAACCTGTTATTAACGTTAAAATGTTTGGGGATTGTGAAACTGCCACCTCTGTAATATTTCTAAGTTTACTGGATTTGACTGTGAGCTTGTGTTCTTGATTTTAAACCTAAGAGCACACTCCCTTACTTATGCCAGCAACTGCAAGGCATAGTCGAGCACAGATGACCCTTTTCTTCCCTGCTCCACTTTGCCCACAGGCTATTTTAAGAGAAACTGGATGGTCCAGGCTTTCTGGCTTTCTGTCCTTGTCACAGGTCCTGTCCTTGGTGGCCATCTTTGCCATGTAGCCGTGTGAAACTTAAGGGAACAATGACAAGACATCAGAAAGAATGCCTATGTTATGTGTTTTTTCCCGGAGTTTCCTTCAGTGAGTTCTTGGTCTTAGAGATTGAGGATTGAGCCCACAGACTACAGGTAAATAATACAATGGGATTTTGTTAGATGAAGGGGCATGCATAGATAATGAAAAATGCTAGCGCTTCTGGCAGGGGGGAGAATGTCAAAGTCATAGGTCTCCTTCATGGATCTTTTGTCTAGAATTAATATTGGCCTTAAGATAAATTTTGGCCAGGACTTGAAAAATGAAAAAAAATCTTTATAAACTGAATGAGTGTTTTAACAAATAAATGAATGCAGTTCTCCACACTCAGGTAAGGTTATTAGTTTTGTTTTGTTTTCTCATAGGGAGGGTATGAGGGTATGTACTCCCTGTTCAGGCTGCTTTGTTCCTGGATTTGCTGGAGTTAAGAGGGTGTAATCTGAATTATGCCACTTGTTTGTGCCTAGAAATGGAAGTCTGATTTTCTGAGCTCATCTGAGACTTAAAAATGGGGGGTTCCTGTGTAGCGCTGAGTGGGAAAATACTATATAAATGTTATATTCCATAAAATGTCTCTCATTTGTAAAATGTAATAATTTGTTTGTTTAAATTATTTAGAAAAATAAGTGTTTGTCAAAGAATAAGATTCTTGCCTTTTAAATATTCTAAGTATCAGTTTAGTCAAGTGAATAATTAAGAATATTTTCTGATTGTGCAGGATTGGATAAGATTGGTAAGAGAAATTTGTGGAAAAATTTACACGTGATCTAGTTGACTATGTATTTCTTTTACGAAATGATGATTAATTTTCTGTGAATTATATTTATATATATTCCAATATTATAAAATATTGATCTATCTTAATATATTGTCAGTAATAATTTTAATTCATCTCAGGAAATGGTTTTTGTAATTGGCTGAGTTCAAAGTTTATTCTTCCAGAAAAATACTAGGAAAGGCTGGTGAATTCTCTCAAATTCAAATTTCTGATGTCTTTGGAAATTAAATACCATCGTGCTAAAAATAAACTTATAAGACTTTAATTACAAAGCTGACATGTTCATGAATTTTGCTAATTTAACTTCAAATAGAACAGAAGTCAGTTACATGGAACTGTGTGGGTTTATTATGGCTCTTGTTTAAAATACTACCAATTCTTTCTGTGTTGTTTTCCAGAAGTCAAGGGAACCATTTTCTGTCTTTTAAGCTTTAGTTTTCAGCAATGTATATACTTACAGGCAAAATTTAAAACATTTTTTTCCTCTCCTTAATTTCTCCAGAATTTGAAAGCCATTTGTAAGTATTCTTAATTTCTGACAACACAGTTATTTGCATAAGTTTAACAAGAATCTGTTTCAGGCTTGGCACCCATAGCTCAGTGAGTAGGGTTCCAGCCACATACACCAAGGCTGGTGGGTTCAACCCAGTCTCAGGCCTACTAAACAATAATGACACCTGCAACCAAAAAATAGCCGGGCATTGTGGCATGCACCTGTAGTTTCAGTTAGTTGAGAGGCTGAGGCATGAGAATTGCTTAAGCCCAAGAGTTTGATGTTGCTGTGAGCTGTGATGCCACGGATTTCTGCCAAAGGCAACGTAGTGAAAATCTGTCTAAAAAAAAAAAAAAAAAAGAATTTGTTTCATTCTATAGGACATTATAAAGGCACTGGTACAAAAATGTTGACTGGAATAGCATTTTCAGAGGTGTCCAGACTACATTAAGGGATTAAGGTTGACTTTATAAGGCCAATAATAAAGCTCTTTGGAAAAAAGGGCCAGATATTCATCAAAAAAGTTTCCTAATATGTGGTAAGTAATGAAGGTCACTTTCTGACAGGTCTGGAAATCTCAATTTGTTTGGGCACCTGAAAAAAAAAGAGGAATTTAACCAATGCATACAGATATCTAATGGCATAGATGAAACTGGGCTTGTAGAAGGGATTCAAGTCTAACCTGAGATTCCTTATAAATAGTTCCAGCAAAGCCAATTTTAAAGGGAAGAAAGGTCTAAGTAGCTAACAATTATTCTTGCTGCACTTTATGTAAAGAATCAGACCCAATCTACTGAAAGTATAGTTTATTTTGGCAGTTGAATTAGTTCTGTTATCATTTATTTTTAATAAAATGAGAAATTAGAGAAAAATAGTTCAAAAAGCAAAAATTATAGCCCACACATATTAAATTCCTTGTCTACAATGGCACCTCATAAATGAGAAATAGCTATTTAACTAAACTAGTCTGTTAATTGGAACTAAAAGGCTAGCCAAAGAATATAAAATTATATGCAGTAATTATATTTGCTCTGAAGTCTTAAGGCTGAACAAAGGTCACCTGTTGGCTACACTGAAAAAATTTATGAGCTATTAAATGTTATCTGCTTTGCCTATAGAGATACTTCAGGAAAAATTGGAACCTGAATGAAAATTTCCGAGTAAATTGGGTGACTGTAACATGGCTTCATAACTGATCCCACATCCAACTAATGTTTAGGAAAATTCACTTGAATTGTCCAGAACTTTAGATCAGTTCTATACGGGCTCTTAAAGCTAGGTATTACTTTTTTTTTTTTTATTGTTAGGGATTCATTGAGGGTACAATAAGCCAGGTTACACTGATTGCATTTGTTTAGCAAAGTCCCTCTTGCAATCATGTCTTGAGCAAAAAGGTGTGGCACACACCAAGGCCCCACCCCCTCCCTCCTTCCCTCTCTCTGCTCTTCCTTACCCACCCCTCCCTCTTTCTTTCTCTCTCTCCTCTCCCCTTCCCTCACTCCCACCGTGACCTTAATTGTCCTCATATCAAAATCGAGTACATAGGATTCATGCTTCTTTATTCTTGTGATGCTTTACTAAGAATAATGTCTTCCACTTCCATCCAGGTTAATACGAAGGATGTAAAGTCTTCACCTTTTTTTTAAAGACTGAATAGTATTCCATGGTGTACATAAACCACAGCTTGTTAATCCATTCTTGGGTTGGTGGGCATTTAGGCTGTTTCCACATTTTGGCAATTGTAAAATGAGCTGCAATAAATAGTATAGTACAAGTGTCCTTATGATAAAAGAATTTTTTTCCTTCTGGGTAGATGCCCAGTAATGGGATTGCAGTACCAAACTGGAAATTCAGCTTGAGTGCTTTGAGGTTTCTCCATACTTCCTTCCAAAAAGGTTGTACTAGTTTGCAGTCCCACCAGCAATGTAAAAGTGTTCCCTTCTCTCCACATCCATGCCAGCATCTGCAGTTTTGAGATTTTGTGATGTGGGCCAT
>CAUYPK010114766.1:0-21342 GCA_963574355.1 Loris lydekkerianus
ATGGAGACCTGCGACCTGGGGTCCCTCACAAAAGTTGGCAGTGGAAATGGGAAATCCAACCCCGGGCCACCTATTCCTTGGCCAGATAGTGATCTATGGCGTAGAGCAAAAAAAAAGGCCAGTGAAGCCAGGGAAGGTGACGAGAAGATGAACCAGGATGCCAATTGAGCGGTTAAGGAGGAACTGGCAGGCCCCCAGGGGTGGAAACACACTGGGGCCTTTCTGCCCAGTCCTGGGGTGAGTTGTGGAGATATTGCCAGGTGGATTTGAGAGGCTCAGATTGGGCCTTGTATTATGTAGATAATAAAACTTTTCAGGATTAGAAAGTGTTACAATAATTACATAGTTCAACCTTTGGTTTTTAAAGATGGCATTACTTTTTTTCTTTTTTATAATATAGTGCATGATGCACATATTAATAATAATAAAAGAGCTAATATTTATAGTTTGCATATGTTGTGTTATGTTGTAAGTGCTCAGGTCAGTCCTCACACACACCCTGTGAAGTAGGCAGTGATATTGCCCCCCATTTATAGGAGGAGACTTAGGCCCAGAGAGAGTAAGTACCATGGCAAAATTCACGCCAACAGTTAATGTGAAGAGCTAGGATTTGAATTCAGGCTGTCAAGCTTTAATCCATGCTCCTAGCCAGTACCCAATGGCTACATGAAGTTAGGTAGCATGGTAGTAAATCAAGCACCTGTAAATCTTGGGTTCAACTTTAAAAATAAAGCACATTGCTGGTATCAGTAAAGGCTCCTCCTATGTCTCTTCTCCAGTTGTTCCTTTTTGTTGAGTCAATAAGTCTAGAAAGGCGAAGAGACTGGCCCATAGTTGGTGATTTTATCTTGCTGAGTTACACGGGTGTTGCATAGCAGCATATGTATATTAGTAGAAGTAGACCAGTTGATTACTTATTGAGGCCAACAAAACAGAATTTTTGCTTTATTCATATATGCCCTTTTGTATTTTTGTTTTTAATGTGGGAATTACCCATTTATCTAAAGTTAAACAAACAAATCTCAGTCTTTTATTGCATTTGCATTTGAAAAATTTTTAGACTCTGATAGTTAGTTATTAATTAATGCACTAATTTCCCAAACTTTTGTAAAATGCCTTCTGACTAAGCAGCAATCACCATACTAGAGACAGGGGTACAAGTCAGCATCAGTCTGGAGCTGGCTCATATTAACTCCTAAAACCTAATGGTTAACATTTCAGAAAATTTTGTGAACAAGATGTCAAACATAATCATTATTAAAATTAGATTACATAAACATACAAATACAAAAATTATATAAAAGCAAAGTTAATAAATACTAAACTCTAAGCTCAGAAATCTCATAGGTAGCTTGAAATTGTTCATCATGTAAACATTTACTCCATAAAAATACACAAATTAGGGCTTTTCCTTCCCAAGAACCAATTGTTAAGCATTTAGCAGCTTACCACTGGTTACAGTGAATAATAACCTACAATCACCAGCAAAATAGAATTCTTGGTCTAATTGAACCAGTGATTTGAACAGTGGACACACTTAAAATTTAAAAAGAAAAAAGCACTGGAAAAAACAAACACCAAAGTCCGTGATGGTCTCCAACAACAGGAATTTAAGGTCATCCTATAACATAATGAAAGTCAACTTCACGTCCGTCTTTTCTGAGAAGATGGTGTTCTGTGGAATTTGCCCATGCACGTATAGAGCATGTGTGCTGAAATTGGAATCAGCCTGGTGGGGGGGGCCTCGTGGAGAAAATGAAGTCTGTGATAGTTCAAGCCACAGTTCTGGGATCTGTTTGTCACAAACTGAACTTGGAGCAATGACTCAGATTGCGAACCAGCACCTCACAATAGCTGTCACATTTCCCTTTAAGGCAGTGGTTCTCAACCTTCCTAAGGCTGCTGCCCTTTAATATAGTTCCTGTGGGTTGAGAACCGCTGCTTTAAGGTGAAGAGGCATCTGCAATATTTAACCAATAGTGTTTAAAAGGCTATGGAAGAAGTCACGATCCCTTGTACAGCCAGCTTTCACTTTAGATAACAAGGCAGAGAAAATGTTCAGAAACTTCCCCTGAGTCTCTGGACTTCCAGAGTAAACTACACATGACTTAATTTAGAATTTGATGCCCTTCTTGTTAGAACCTTCCTTCCCAAACACCTGTACTTGAACACATTTTAATCCACAAGCCTAATCGTGTCATAAATAAAATTTTCCTTATTTTTGTTCTATAACTAAAGCTATTTTCTGTTTTGAGATTTTAATACACTAGGTAACTAAAACTAAATCTCTTTCCCTGGGATTGTATCCAGTACCGCAAGGCTTGCATCAGGCTACCAAGGGGGGGCTCTCTGCTTGTTATCTAGGAATGCTGGACTGGGAAAGATGACATAGTCTGGACTCAGGCATTTGTCCACATATTTTACACCCTTCCTTGTCCTGACAGCAAATTCTTATCACGACGGCTAGCAGTCTGGGAGAGGTTTCTGCCGTTCTTGGGCCCATGGGGACATTTTACTGGGTTCCACTCTCCCGTTTCTCAACACATGGCTCTGCAGCCGCCTTGCACTCAGCTGTTGGCTTGAGGCCCAGCTATAAATCAGAAGACCACCGATGTGACCCTCCCTGATATCCACCATGGAGGATATCCACTCGCTCAGGAACGGAACGTGGCCACTTCTGCACTCCCTAGGAAGTGAGAAGAGGAAGTAAATTTCTCTCCCGGCTGCCCCCAACTGATGTCAAGAGGTTTTCCTTAATTTCATAGCACGAAATGTAACCAGGAACAGCAGGAAATGTAACCAGAAACAGCAACAGGTATAGGAAGGAAATCCTAAGGTCTTATCAACTGAGGTTTCCAGTTATAAGTAAAGAATTTCCTACACTTTATATCATGAATTGGACTGAAATGGGATAGTTTAATATGAAGAATAAATCCCCACTCAGTATCTGTTGGGTCCTTGAGCCTGACATCACAACCTTCTCCTATGGCCCCTACTCTCTGTGGGTTCAGAACGTGCTCCTGGGTATGTGTCACCCCGAAGACCAGCTTCACTTAATCAAGTCACCCCATCATTGGCCTTCTTTGGCTAACATCATACACTACAAGCAGCTGAAACACAATCTTTCCCAAAATGTCACTAAAATAAATATCACAAAGAAGAACTGTATCTGCTCAATTCACAGTCACCAAGATGTGGCATCAACCCAAGGCCCATCAACACATAAATGGATTAGGGAGTCGTGGTTCGTGTATACCATGGCATACTCCTCAGATGGAAAAGAGATGGAGACTTTACATCTTTTATATTAACCTGGATAGAGTTGAAGTTCTCCCTACTTCATAAAGTATCACAAGAATGAAAAAGCAAGTATCCAATGTACACACTTCTAATATGAAACCAGTAGACCAATAAATATACACCCACACAAGAGAAAAACACAATTAAACTCCAGTGGGAGGGAGAAGAGGAAGGGGGGAGGGGAAGGCGGAGGGGGGCTGGTGGGCTCTCTGCTAACACCCCGTGTAAGGGTGCAGGGAACACCTCCTGGGTAAGGGACTCAGCTGGCTCCTGGACTCCACCTAACAAATACAAACAATGTAACCTAATTGTGCCCTCACGTTAAGCTGAAATTAAAAAAAATTAAAAAGCAATTTACTTGAACTACAGTGGATTAACTCCCCAAAGAAATTACCTTTGCTTAAATATAATTCAATAAACTGCCTTTAACCTTAAAAAAAAAAAAAAAAGCATAACTGCATGTTAACCTAGCTGGCAGTCCATCATTATCTGGAGAACACACTTCTCCCAGTTCCCTGCAGATAACTTCATTAGCAATGCCCATTCAGGTGTGTTTTGAGACCCCCTTGCTACTTTGTATTGTGTGGCTGAATCGAGGTTCCAAGTAGAAACTACTGGGAAGGCATTTTTCCTTCTACAAACCATTTGATCTGATCTTTGCCATTTTGATAGGCAAAAAAGGTAATATCTCATTGTAGTTTTCATTTACATTTCTCTTATGGTGAGTAAGGCTAAGCGTCTTTAAATTTGTTCAAGAGCCATTTATGTTTCCTTTTGGTAAGTGGCCTTCAGATCTTTTGTCTTTGTGATTTTTCTTAATGAGTTGCAAAATCTCTTTTTATATCAGTGAGATTAGTCCTTTGTGGTGTGACTTATCAATATTTTACCCAGTTTTTCATTGGTGTTTAGGGTAGGGTTGTTTTTTGGGGTTTTTTAGGCATATTTTCTTTCATCTAATTGGTGTTATCAAGTCTTTGTTTTGCAAAATTTAGGTTTTTCTTAGAAAGGCTTTTCTCAGTCTGAATTAAAATTTCCCCTTTGTTTTCTTTTTTCAAGTAATTAGATGTTTGTGTTGCAATTAATTGCTTGATCTCTCTCCAATTTCTGGTATAAAAGCTGATTTAAGTCTGTAACCTCACCTCCCACCTCCCCTCATAAAATAGTTACCCAGATACTCCTATAGGAATGTGTGTTGAATAAGTCATGTCTTGCCCGCTGGTTTGAAATACAATCTCTGCCTTATACCTTCTTCACATATTTATTTGAGCCCATCCTGAATAATACACAATACACCCCCATTATCTGAAAGTCAAGCAAATGTCACTCTCAAGCAACCAGACCCCCCAGAAAATATCAGAGTGCAAACTAGGTGCTACTTGCCATCAGTACCCCACGCTTCGTGTGTCACTCCCACGGCCCCCGTGTGTTCTTAGCACCCCAAAACACGCATCTCGGGGTCCTTACTGCTTTCCTGGCCAGTCACATGGGGTATGGACTTTCCTCCTACTGCTGCCACTATGCTGCCGTGTGCTTTCTGTGCGTTTTGATTAGACAGTCCAGGTATATTTATCTGACTATGAGTAGATTTCTAACTGGCCATACTCTGTATATACCGTACTCTGTTGCTCTGGGGTTAAAAAATGGAGTGTATTATTGAACTGCATATGCATACAGTACTGTGGTATGGTTCCTGGGACTTGTACTCCCACCAGCTTAGTATCCTATGCCCAGTTGTATAAATCAAGTCTGCTTAATGCTATGAGATTGCCCAATGCTGTGACACTATTTCTGTAGACACATTGGTGCATATTTGGTAAACACATTGGTGTAATACAGAAAAACTTTAAGTGAAATTTGTCTTTGTCTTAATTTGCTTTTAATTAGGATATATTATATGTATATATAAAATGTATACATATGTATACATATAGTATAGTATACATATAGTATAGTATACATATGTATACATATAATATATACATATAATATATGTATAATATACATATACTATATACATATAATATATGCATAATATACTTATAATATATACATATTTATATATGTATATTATACATATAATATATGTATAATATACATATAATATATGTATAATATATATTTTATATTATTTATTATATATTATATATAAATAAAATGTAAGAATATATAATATATATATTTTTTAATTTCAGGTTAATGGGGGGGTACAAACAACCAAGTCACAATATTTGAATCTGTTAAGTAGAGTCTGTCTTGTAGTTACATCCCACACCTAAAAGGTGTGCCCTACCCCCCTACCTTATGCCCTTTAAGTGGGAACACACCAATGCCCGCCTCTTCACCTCTCCCCATCTCCCAGCCCTCCTCCCCCAGCTTGAATTGAACTGAGTTTTACTCCTATGTGGGCAGGTGTCAGATTGTCTGCTGGTTTCTTATTAGTATTGAGTGCACTGCTCAATACTATTTGCTTTTACATTCCTGTGACAATTTACTAAGAAGAATATGCTTCAACTCCATCTAGGTTAATATAAAAGATATAAAGTCATCATCTTTTTTTGAATAGCTGAATAGCACTCCATGGCATCACAGTTTGCAAATCTACTCCAATGTTGATGGACATTTAGGTTATTTCCGCATCTTGGCAGTCATAAATTGAGCTGTGATTAAAGAAAAATCTAGTGCAAGTCTACTTAAGATAAAAATGAATATTTTCTTCTGGGTAGATGCCTATTAATGCATCTTAATTGATTGCAGGGATTGCAGGGTCAAATGAGAGGCTGAATTTGAGTTCTTTGAGGATTCTCCATACTTCTTTCCGAAGAGGCTGTATGAGTTTGCAGTTCTACCAACAGGGTAAAAGTGATCCCCTCTTTCCATATCCATGCAGCCTGCATCTTTGGGATTTTATGATGTGGGCTAATCTTACTGGGGTTAGGTAATATCTCAGGGTGCTTTATTTGCATTTCTCTGATGATTAGGGATGATGAACATTTTTCCATATGTTTGTTAGCCATTTGTCGGTCTTCCTCAGTTGAAGGTTCTGCTCATGTCTCTTGCCCAGTGATAGATTGGATTGTTTGCTCTTTATTTGTTGATTAATTTGAGTTCTCTATAGAGTCTGGTAATCAGGCCTTTGTCACGCTCGAAACATTCAAATATTTTTTCCCATTCTGAAGGTTGTTCAGAATGGGAAATAAAGAAAAACTTTAAGTGAAGTTTGTCTTTGTTGTTGTATCCTTAGCTATGCAGAAGCTTTTCAGTTTAATTAATTCCCATTTGTTTGCTTTTGTTGTTGTTGCAATTGTCACTGAAGTCTTCATAAAATCTTTCCCCAGGCAAACATCCTCAAAAGTTTTTCCCACACTTTCTTCTAGGATTTTTATCATTTCATCTCTTATATTTGAATCTTATATCCATCTTGTAAGTGGTGAAAGGTGTGGGTCCAGTTTCAGTCTTTTACATGTGGTTATTCACTCTTCCAGCAAATAGGAACTATTTTTCCCAGTGTATGCTTTTGTTTAGTTTATCAAAGATCAGGTGGCTGTAAGAGACTGGTTTTATCTCTTAGTTTTCTATTCAGTTCCATATGTCTATCTCTATTTTTATGCCAATACCATGCTATTTAGATCACTGTGGACTTGTAATATAGCCTAAAGACTGGTAGGATGATGCCTCTAGCTTTGTTTTTATTATTAAGAATTGCCTTGGCTATGCAGGATTTTTTCTTCTTCCATATGAAATGAAGAACTATTCTTTCCAGTTATTCCAAGTATGATGTTGGTATTTTTTTAATGGGGATTTCATTGAATCTGTAGATTCATTTTGGGTGTTGAGATTCTTTAACAATGATAACTCTTTCCAGCCAAGACCAGATTTGTGCTTCCATTTGTTAATGTCTTCTGCTATTTCTTTTCTCAGGGTTTCATAATTCTTTTTCTAGTGGTATTTATCCTATTTTGTTAAGTATATTCCTAAGTATTTCATTTTCTTTGACGCTATCATGAAGGGAGTATATCTTTGGTTACCTTCTCAATGTCACTGTTATTGGCATACACAAAGGATACAGATTTGTGGATATTGATATTACACCCTGAGATGTTACTGTCTTTCTTGATCATTTCCAGGAGTCTTGTGGTTGAATCCCTAGGGTTCTTTAAGTATAAGACCATCTCATCAGCAAAGAGTGAGAGTTTGACCTCCTCTGCCCCCATTTAGATGCCCTGTGTATCCTGCTCTTGCCTGATTGTATTGGCTAGAACTTCCAGCACCATGTTGAATAATATGGCAATAGAGGAAAACCTTGTCTGGTTCTAGTTCTAAGTGGAAAAGCTTCCAGTTTTACTCCATCCAGCATAATATTAGTTGGCAGTATGTCATAGATAGCTTCAATCAGACTTAGAAAACTACCACCTATGCCGATATTCTTAAGTGTTCTTGTTAGAAAATGAAGCTGAATTTTAGCATGTGATTTTTCTGCATCTATTGAGAGGATCACATGTCTTTGTTTTTGCTTCTGTTGATATGATGAATCACATTAATGGATTTGTGTGTTTAAAAACAGCCTTACGTCCTTGAGATGAAGCCTACTTGATCATGATATGTAATTTTTTAATGTGTAGCTGTAGTCTATTGGCTGTGATTTTATTGAGTATTTTTTGCATTGATATTCATTAGTGAAATTGGTTTGTAGTTCTCCTTTTTAGTTGGGTTCTTTCCTGGTTTTGAAATCAAGGTGATATTTGCTTCATAGAATGCGTTTGGGGATGATTCCTTCCTTCTCACTGTTATGGGATAGGTTCTACAGCAGTGGTACTCTTGAAGTAGCAACGAAAATAATTTTATGGTTGGGGGTCACCACAAGATGAGGAACTGTATTAAAGGATCATGGCATTAGGAAGGTTGAGAACCACTGTTCTACAGTATAGGTATCAGCTCTTCTTGGAAGGTTTGATAGAATTCTGGTGTGAAGCCCTCTGATCCCAGGACTTTTTCTGGTGGAAGACTTTTTATTGTTTTTTCAATCTCAGTGCTTGATATTGGTCTAGTCAAGAGATCTCTTTCTTCCTGGTTAAGTCTAGGGAGATGGTGTGATTTCAGGTATTGCTCCATTTCCTGCACATTATCAAATTTGGGGGCATAGAGTTTTTTGTAGTAGTCATAGGTAATCTCTTGTATCTCTGTGTTATCAGTTGCTATTTCCCCTTTTAGTTTCTGATTGAGGTTATTAGAGATTTTACTTTTCTGTTTCTAGTTAATCTGACCAAAGATTTATTGATTTTGTTTAACTTTTTGAAGAACCAACTTTTTGTTTTATTAATTTTCTGAATGATTATTTTGTTTTCAATTTCATGTATTCTTTATTTAATTTTGGTTATTTCTTTTCTTCTGCTAGGTGTGTGTTTAGATTGCTCTTCATTTTCCATTTCCTTGAGATGTTTCATTAAATTGTTGATGTGCTTTCTTTCCGTCTCTCAGAAGTAAGCATCAAATGTAACAAATCTCCTTCTTAGGTCTGCTTTTGCAGTGTGCCACGAGTTTTGGTAACTTGTAGTTTTGTTGTTGTTATGTTTGAGGAATTTAACCATTTCCTCCTTTATCTGTTCCTTGACCCAACTATCATTCAGTATATGGTTGTTTAATTTCCATGCCTTTGTGTGGGGATGAAAATTTTTGTTGGAGTTGATTTCTACCTTTATTGCCTTGTGGTCTGAGAAGATACAAGGAGATATAAGACGATACAAGATACAATTTTGATTTTTCAAATTTTTTGAGATTTGATTTGTATCCAACAGATACAATCTATTTTGGAGTATGTTCCACGGGCTGTTGAGAAGAACATGTAGTCCTTAGCTTTGGGATGGTGAATTCTGTAAATGTTTATTAAGCACAGTTGTTCTAGGGTCACATTTAAGTCCATTTTATCTTGTTTAGTTTCTGTTTAGAGGTTCTGTTCAGTTCTGCCACACAGGTATTAAAGTCCCCAGAAATTATGGTGCTATGGGATTTCACATTGTCCAGACCAATCAATGTCCTTTTCACAAATCTGGGAGCATTTACATTGGGTGCATATGTATTTAGAATTGAAATGTCCTCTTCTTGTATTGTTCCTCTGTCCAGAATGAAGTGACCATCTTTGTTTTTCTTAATTTTAGTTGCTTTAAATCCACTTGTATCTGAGAATAATATTGCAACCCCTCCTTTCTTCTGATTTCAATCTGCCTGAAATATTGTTTTCCACCCCTTTACTCTGAGTCTTTTTTTGCCCTTCATGGTTAGGTGTGTCTCGTAGAGACACCATATGGATGGCTTGTGCTTTGTTATCAAATGGTCCAACCTGTGCCTCTTCAGTGGAGAATTCAAGCCATTAACATTTATTGAGAGAATTGATAAGTGTGGCTGAGTACTATTCATCTTATTTTGTGTAAGTTCATTGCTTAGTTTTATTCTTTGTGCCATTGTGGAAGCTAGGTTATGTCCTTTAGTTTGTGGATGTTTGCTTTGCTGGTGGTCCATTGTGATTGTCAGTGTGGAGAATAGGTCTAAGTATTTCCTGTAGAGCTGCTTTTGTTGTGGTAATTTCCTCAATATTTGCATATCAGTAAAAGAATTGATTTCTCCATCGATTTTGAAGCTTAGTTTAGCAGAATATAGAATTCTGGGCTGAAAATTGTTTTATTTATGAAGGTTAAAGGTAGGTGACTATTCTCTTCTGGTTTGGAAAGTTTCACCTGAAAAGTTTGCTGTTACTCTGATGGAACTGCCTCTGTAGGTCAATTGGTGCTTACTCCTGGCCGCTTGCAGAATTTTCTCTTTTGTCTTAACTTTGGACAGTTTCATTACGGTGTGTCTTAGAGATGCTCTATTTGTGTTACGATGACCTAGGATTCAATATCCCTCTAAATGAGTATCTTTAATGAAATTTGGGGAATTTTCATTTGTAATATCCTCCAGTAGGGCTTCTAGTCCTTTGGGATGTTCTTCTTCCCCTTCTGGGATCCCTATAATTTATATGTTTGAATGCTTTGTGAAGTCCCATAATTCTCTGAATGAATGTTTTGCTTTCTTTCTATTTTTCTACCTCTTTAACTACCTGGGTGGGCTCAAGAGCTTTATCTTCTAGCTCTGAAGTTCTCTCTTCTCCATGGTCTAATCTGTTATTGATACTTTCTACTGAACCTTTAAGTTCCATAATTGACTCCTTCAATTCCTTAAGTTCTGCTGTATCATTTCTATATTCTTTATACCTTTTGTGAAGTTTTTGGTTTTGTTTTTCCACTTTTTCATCAATCCACTTTATTGCCTCTACCATCCATATTTTACATTCCCTTTCTGTAATTTCTATTAATTATTTATAGGTGAAATCATCTGTGGTAGCTGCCTCATGGTCCCTTGGGGGTTGCTCTATTTTGGTTTTCATGTGACCAGAATTTTTCCATTGCTTCTTCCTCATCTGTGTTTTCTTCTTCTTCACTCCCTGTCCTTACTTTTTCCTTCTCCCTACCTCCTTCACTTTAAATTATTCCATCACAGAACTTAGGTGTTGAAGTGGCCTTTTAATATGAGGCCAAGATGAATACCAGGGTAAATAGCAAGAAGGGAGAAAGAGAAGAAAAAGATAAAGAGAAAAAAAGAAAATAAAAGATGGGTGGGGTGAAAGAAAGGAATTTAAGAGGTGAGAAGAAGGACAGAAACAGAAGAAGAGAGTGACAGGAAAAAAGGTGGTGATCAACAGGGTGTTATGACCACACCCACAAATGTAGGCCTCTGGGGGGCTGGGCTTGGCAGGTCCCTTGGAGTCAGGAGCTCCTTATCAGCCTGGGCAAAAGCAAAACCCCACCTCCACCAAATAGGCTAAGAAACAAAAAATCCAGAGTATGTCACATTGGGGACCTACCAATACCATCTCCCAAAAGCCAAAGCTAGAAAGACACCCCAGACCATGATGTCATGACCTTCTTGAAACAGAGCAATGCTGTGATTCCCCTAGCTAAACCAATTCCTTGACACCACAGCACTCAGAGAAAAGGAAGAAAAATAATAAAAATAAAAATAAAGAAAATTAAAAATACAATTATAAATGACAAAGGAAAAAAGGGAATATCTTAATTGTTGTATGAGAAATTTATGCAGGAAAGATGAGAAAAGTAGAAAAATCTCTACCAAAAGAATGAAAAAAAGGAGAATTTAAAAAGGAGGAAAGAATAAAAGGAGCTGAAAAACATATCAAAAATGTAGGAGCCCTTGCTACTAAAGAAATTAAAAATGAAAAAATACAAATACAACCAGACAAAAAGAACAAAACCAAAATTAGCAACAATCATAACAACAAAGAAAAGGAAAAAAAAAAAACTAAGAAAAAAATTGTGAAAAGGAGCAAAAAAATGAAAGAAGTGTGTGTGTGTGTGTATGTGTGTGTTATTTTTATGGATATTACAATATATTGCCTGGACACTTGGTGGTGCTATGGTGTTAGGAGACACAGAACACACACACTGCTTTTGCAATACATAAAATGTAAGCTAGAAGCCACTTCCTAGTTGCAAAGGAGATTGGGTCCTATATTCCTAACTTCTTTGGTCTCAATCCAGGCCTATTCACTTTGTCATTCAGTTCCTGTGTGATCGGGGTCCTTCTTTAGGAGGCACATCAATCAGTGTACCCTGACAACAATATGGCCTTCTCAGGGACACAGGATCTATTCAGTTCATTCCAAAGATGGTTGCCTGAACTCAGTATGTGCGCCATAGCCAGCTGTGTACTAGGACCCAGTGAACTGTTCCTCTAGCATGGCCTCACCACAATGGCAGTACCCAGTTGGCAGCCAAGCTGATAGGAGAACCAGTGCACCCAGTATTCAATCTCAGCGGCTGGACTCTGTTCAAGTCCTCTCACTTCTTTAAGCAGTTTAAACTGCTCACTGGAGCAGTTTAGTCCAAAATCAGTAAAATGCAACACATCCCCTTCCTGTCCCCAGACCACATGGGCCCCTGCCTGTACACAAGCACTTGCCTTCTGTTGCAGCTCTCCTTAGCTCCAGACCTCCTACCAGCTCCTAGAGTCCACTGTTGCTTCACTGTACCCTTGTATTGGGAACTTATCTCCCGGTAAGTTCCCTCAACCAGAGGTGGCTGGAGTTCTAGTTCCTGTGCCTCCTGTTGAGTGACTAGTAAGGGGTTGTTTCTAATTCTCCATCTTGCTCCACCCTGTGTATTTCAATATTGATATCAAGTTACTACAGAGTTTATGGCATGGTATGGAGTATAGAATTAGGCCTATTTTTTAATAGTGACTCTCAAGCAACCTGAAACTACATTTATCTGGAATCTACCAATCCCCATGGGTGCTGGATAATGGAGAGATTACTGTATGCTGGTTTATTATTGATTATCTTTATTTTTAAGCATCAGTACCTTACTATCTTAATTATTATTCCTATAAAACGGATTTTAAAATCTGAAAGGTCTGTTGTTATTGCCTTTTCTACTTTTCCCTAGAATTTTTGTATCTATTATTGCTTATCTCAGTATTTATTTCAGTATTTACTAAGAATTTACTGTGTAATCTCTCACCCAGAGCTAGGTATTTTCATTGGAATTGCATTAAATTTATAGATTAATTTTTGAAGAATTCATAAAAGGTTGAATCCTTTCAAGAAATATGACATTTTTAAGTAATATATTATGAATGATAAAGTATCAATAAGAGAGATTACTTATACAGTTAGAATAAACTCCAGGCTATCCATAAGCATTCACAGTTATGGCGCTCAGATACACCATCTCTTGAATGAGAGAAAAAGGTAACACAATTGCACTTAGCTCCCTAGAAATTCCACATACAACCTGGCATATTTTATCTCTCTACTCAAGGGAGTACATTGTGCATATAAATATCATCCATCCTTGTGTCACATTGGGGGGAAAGGTTTTGAATTGCAGCCAGAACATATGCTCTTATTTATTCTACTGAATTGACCTTTCCCTGGAATACCACCTTTTCAGATCGGTATTGGCCTAACTTGCCGCTACGTTTTTATATGTTTGTATGGACCTTTTATTCATTAGCTTGCATAGAATTACAAGTTAGCACAGCTTCTTAGATATTTAAGTACCACAAGGCTATTCTTAGAAAATAGCAAGAGATAGCATTTATATGTGTAAACGTATGAAAAAGGAACAGTTCTCATTTTTTCTTATATTTTCTCTTGATTTTGCTTTTGTTTCAAAGGAATACTTTAGTGACAGAAGAATAAAGCATTAAATAGACTGTGTGGTATCCACAGCTGAATTCAACATGGGTTTGTTTTCACTAACATATAATGAATGCTAACATGGGTAAAGGTTGCAGGGCTCCACCATGGGGACTAAAGAGAAGTTAGGTCTCTGGGTGTAGGAAGAGCGTGGTGCAAAGCAAGTTTAGCTTGTAGTTTAAGAAACCACATAAGTGTTTTTACGATTATAAAATACAATTTTATCTCCATTGACCTTGGCAGTTCCTTATTTCATCTTTAATTACTGATGGTAATGTTTTACTGTCCTGTTTGTATCAGTTGCTAAGTATTTTATGTGCATTTTTCTCCTTTAATTCTGAGATATCTGTTATGTTGCTTCTTCTCCCTCTGTAAGTGAGGAAACAAAAGCTTAGAAAAGTTAGGTAACTTGGCCAAAGTCACACAGATTATAAATGAGGGAACCTGAGTGGAAACAAGAGCTCTTAACCGTCAAGCCATGCTTAACCTTTCATGACAGATGGAAAGGCCTCATTACGTGTGTATTTTAGCTCTTCATATTTTGATGCAAAACATATCGGCAAAGTGATACAACCTAAGCATTTGTACTAACTGTTGCACAGTGGCAAGAGTCTAATCTTGTTTTAAATTAAATAGTTTTGAGATGTCAGAATCAGAAACTTTCTTGGGAAACTCCATTTCCCTTCATCAGCTCCAGCATTTTGCTGAATGGAGACATATTCACACAACCATGTCATTTATTCAACAATTACTTTTAAAGCCCCCGTTATACAGATAGCACTGCACATCTCAGTAGCCATGCTCTATAGAATCTGTGTGTCTTATTGCACTGGTAGTTAGGATTTCTTTTACCTAAAGTAGCTCTTTGGTATCTGAAGCCATTTAATTTTATGTTAAGATGAGTGATATCCTCTGCAGTTCCAATACCTTATAAGAAGTATTCTAATACTACAGACACATGCTCAGGAAAATGTGGCATATCTGATCCCAAAAGAAGAATGTTTGTTTTCTTTTTCTTTTCTTTTTTTTTTTCTTTTTTTTTTTCTTTTTTTTTTTTGCAGATTTTTTGGCCAGGGCCTGGTTTGAACCCACCACCTCTGGCAAATGGGGCCAGTGCCCTACTCCTTAGAGCCACAGGTGCCGCCCTAATGTTTATTTTCTTTATTAAAAAAAAAAAAAAGAAGAAGAATCTTTCTGGACATCTATAACTTGGGAATCAAAAACTTGGCAAATTATTGTGAAGATTAGATAAACTAATATATGTGAAATTCTTAGGAAAATGCTGGATACATAGTACCCTCTCAAGGAGTGGTATTCTTTTGATTGCTTTTTATCACAGTTATCATTAATCTTTATAGGTACTAATGTGGGTTGTCTGGTACTTCCCACCCCCCCAACTGAGACTCAGTGAGAGGGAGGAGCCCCTCGACTGTGCACCTGAGTGTCTGCTACTCAGTCAGGGAGCAGTGTGTGAAAGTGAGATGAGGCAGCGTGAGGAATGAGAGGAAGAAAAATTGGGAGAAAGATGGACAAGTCCAGCTGGAGGGGAAAGGGAGTAGTTACAGAGAATATCTCTATGATCTACTTACCTATCATCTGTTCACCTTGAATTACCTGACCCAAAATTGACAACAAACAGAGCAAACATTAGAATTCACACCAGCTGTTTTCAAAAAAATCGATTTTGATCATTACAAAACTTCTGAGGGAGAGAGAGAGAGAGATAATTACTGTCTGTGTAGTTAATTCTAAATCATTAAGCTTCTCGTTTATAATCATTAGGTTTTGAGATGGAGAAGTGTCATAGAAATGCATGAAGTGATAAAGATGGTTGGAAACAAGGCACTAAATAGCTAGTTCTCTAAGGAAATAGGTCATTATTTTTAAACATTCATTAGATCTTTAAAAAATCATGCTGTATTAGATAGAGGAAAAAATTCTAAACCTGTATCTCCACATAAACAAGGCTGGATTGAAAGTTCTCTACCTCAAAAGAATGGAAACAATAGAATACATTGTTCTATTGACCCCCATATTTGTTGAGAGTCTACAGTGTTCTTTCGGTTGGGCTTGGATGCTACAGGTGTGTAAGAATGAGATGAGTCCCTGGCCAAGGGAGCTGTCTAGTCAGAGCTAATAAGACATTTGTTGATGAAACTTTCCTCCCTCCCCCCAAACACAGCAGACAGTTAATGTTGTCCTGGAAGTTAATTTATTCCTACACACACACAAACACACACATACTCTTTCTGTTTCATGAGCCAAATCATCCAAAGGGCAGCGGCATCTTATACATGTGTGTAGTGGAGAAGGATTAAATACATTTATCAGTGTGGGAAATTAAGGGTAGTGGAGGGACATTCACATCTTCCAGTATCTTCTTTCCTAATCCTGTCCAGAGACATTGGGCATGATTAACATGCAGGAAGCTTGGCCATGTTGCCCTAGTCTAGCCTTAGTTTCTTCACTTTTTCCCCTGCAGAAACATCTAGACATCTAGGCAAGGGGTATATGTCTCCTGAATGAGACATGTACTCTGAATACCCTGACCAATTATGTCAACCACATGCTAGCTTAATTACCATGATGTATTTTCCAGCGTGGGCACATTTAGATCAAGTTAGTACCCTGCTACAGACACTGCTTTCCCTTTGCCTATAGCAATTGTGGGCACGACCACTATACCTTTAAGGATCATATTGCAAAATAGTAAACTCAAATAATAGAATTATGGGGCATATGGCTAGACCTTTAGAACTTCTTCAGTCTACCCTTCCATTTACAGCTAAGAAGATAGAGACCCAGTGGAAGAAATAATCACACTTACAATTCCTTATTGGTTAATCACCACATTACATTTAAATGTGGGATGAGAGCAGCCCCTGAGCGGTAGCCACCTTAACATCAGGACATCCTTCCTTCAGACATATTAGCTAAGTATGTTTATGTTTATTCTGGCCTTGTTTGAGTTTTCATCCTTCCCATTTCCTCCCTTAAAATGTCAACTTATACTCAGCATGAGGCACTTTCTCATCTTTGTTCCCTCTGGCTCTCATCTTCCTAAATTCTAAATAGTAGCTTTTCTTTGTTCGTAGCTCATGATTGTCCAATCAGAGCTCTCTAGGCCATTTCCAAACTCAGTGTGCACCCTCTCTCATTAAGCTGTTGTGTCAGTAATGCTGCTTAACAAACCACCACAAAACTCAGTGACGTAAGGCAATCGTTGCTCAGGAGCCTGCAGGCCAGGGGTGTAGGCTTTGCTCTGCTGGGTCATACTTATGGTATCAAGTGGTCTGACACGTCTGATACTTGGCTGGTGTGACACGAGTGACTGGGCCATGTGCCTCTCACCTTCTAGCAGGTTTACCTGGCCAGATGTGTTTTCATGGTGCTGGTAGAGACGTAACAGAGGAAGCAAAAACATGCAAGACTTTTTTAGGCCTCTGCTTAAGCCAGGTCTGTTAATGTCCTACTAGCCAAAGCAAGCCACGTGGCCGAGGCCAGAGTCAACAGAAGAGAACACTGCAGAATTACAGAGCAAAGAAGGGTGAAGAGGCAGGGCTGTTGATGTGATCATCTTATCAAGTGTCCTGGATAAAAACTGAGATAGGACATAAAAGTAATACTGAATTTGGCTGCACAGAGTCTCAGATGACTTTGAGGCATAGATTTGTATCATTGATTTGTATAAGCCATCACAGATTTATCCATCAAAGAGAGTAGTTTTTAGCATCAACTGATTATTGAGTATGTTTTTTTAATAAATAACAGCTAGTATATAAATTAAATGCTATTTAATTAAGTTCAGTAAGGATTTATTTACCAAATATGATGTCATGAATTAACACCTAGCCTATCAGGCAGCATAATTATAACAAGAGATGCCTACTGAACCCCAGTAGTCCCCATCTTTCTAGACAGCATATCAAAAATATGAAAGACCCATAGGGCCTGAACCCAAGGAGTTAGAAAGTAGAGATCTTTCTACTTTAATTGGTGATGGACTCAGGTGCCTGAAATAACATACCAGACAGAATGAAGGAAGGATGGAAAGTTCAGAAAAGGAATTCTATGCCTTTCTAGATCACTGAGGTGGCCACGTGAGGTGGGGACTGTGTGTATAACAGTTTCCCAATAGTTACTCCGAGGCTGCAGTTGGCACTGCTCGTGGGAATTGACTTGCACTGCATATATTTTACATTCCAAGGTCAGAAAGGATTAGAAGCGTTCTGTCTGGAAAAGGACATGCTATCATTGAAATTTCTCCAGTCTGCTGCACAGAAACAGGCTGTATTGACCCTGGGAAGTAGATGGGGAGCCCCATGATAAGTCAGCATAATTTATGAGGCCTCTTTAACCTACCTGGGAGTGCTTGTATCACATGTTAGAGACCATCAACAACTTTCTCCATCAAATAGTTGATGAGAATTAACAACTAGGAGAGAAGTAACTTTCCTTGGCAGTAGTCTTTTTCTGCTCCTTACCCCGGGGTGAATTAAAAAAAAAAAAAAATGAATCGTATAATTCTACAACGTGGCCTTGGGAAAGAGAAGGAGAAGAACGCTGGTACCCTGCCTACAGGGTAACAAAAGACGGCCTTTCATGAGCAGAGTTCTACCTATTAACAAAAATCTTAGCAGAGTACTACCTATTAACAAAAACCTAGGAAACATGAATGCTCCTACTTAAAAAGAAGCAGATACTTATCATATTAGACTCTCAATAGACACATTTTGTGTAAAGCAAATCGTCTGACTTAAGGGTCCCATCCCCAAGTTTCTTGCAGTTTTACAACACAGTTATGGCCCTAAAGATTCCACTAGGGGGAGCTCCCGAGCCATATTCCGTGGTTTATGACAAAAAGGAAGAAATGGGGAAAAAATATATATATATTTTGCTTTTCACTTCATTTTTCATGGCTTTTTTCTTTTGAAAGATTACTGAGCAGAATTATTTATCTGTTGGTATATTAAAGAAAATCTGGCATGTACAAACAAGCACTTCAAAGGTTTTTAGTAACACCTATCACAGGAGGAAGAATTGATACCAGAAACCGGGAGTGTAAAAATTCGCAATGGTATTTTATTAGCAGAGAGAAATGAAAGGGGCTGTGTTCTTTAAAACCATGGTAAAAAAAAAAAAAAAAAAAAAAAAACTTCAATTATTTGCACTGATTTTTTTATGAAGATATTTACCTTAAATCAAATGACTGGATTATTTCTGCTCAAAATATCTTTGTTCAGAGTGTGATAAGATAAAGTCAAGAGGAAAAAAGTTGAAGGACTGAATTTCTAAGGCTCCTTAACTAAATAGCTCTTGACATTGACACAGATATTTGAATGCCGGTGGAGGTGGCATCTCATGCATGTTACCTGGGTTCTGAAGGAACAAGGTGGGAACTCCCTTGATGGTAAGAACATGTGAATTTCCGGTTCTATATGCTGAACATGAGAGCCAGAAGAAGCTGCTACCAAGAGCCTGAGAAGGGGGGCGGGGGGGCTAGCCAGGTCTTCTACAGACATCTGAGGACTCTTCAGGATGTCAGGAAAACCTTAGAACCAAGAGTTCTATCCCCTCATCTTTTTCACAAATGTAGCCAAAAACGCAGTGTGAATGCAGGGCCCAGACCAGAAGGCCTCCCCTGCCAGGCCTTCTGCAGGCATTGCCGCTGGCTGCTCCTCACTGTTCGTCTGAGCTGTCTCAAGTCCCTCCACTGTAAGCTTGCCTCTTAAAATTATGAAATTTATAAAGCTACAAATCTTGCTTAAAGTGGTGAAATGTAAAGAACTTTAAATGAAGATTATTGGCATGCCATCAGAATGCCATGTTATGTTAGCCGCTAAATTGTGTGACCTTGCTCTTTAGGCCTCATCAGTTTGGTCTGTAAAACAAGGAGGGTAGAAAAGAAAGTCTCCTCGTTCTAACTGTGATCATCCACAGGGCTTGTAAACTTGAGAAAACAATTCTAGGTAGTATATGTGCCTCCACCTCCCTCATAAAAGCATAGTTGTCATGGGGAAGTTGCTTTGGTGATCATCACTCTAATAAAGCAACCCATTAGAAAGACTTTTGGGGGAATATAGAAATCAAGTTTCTATTGGGGCCATTTTAAATTATTTATTAAGAATTCTAGGGGAATCCCATTTTAATGAAATTGGTAGGTTGTCAAAATAACCCAAATACCATTAAAATTGAAGTCTACTCTGCAAAGAAAAAGGTTATTCATGACATTGGATATGGTGGTGGTGGTTGTTATTATTTGTTGGACCATTTCCATAAAGCCAATGTTTATTATATGCTCCATATTTACAACAGTATCAGATGCATTAGGAGATGGTATCTAAAGAGGGCTAGTTGGGGAATTTCAAAGGAAGGCATATGAGAGGATGGCTCTGAATTTATCTATTTGCTTAGTTTCTATGTGAGAGCATTCCACGAATATTCACAATAAAGTGTTCAAGATTTGGTTGTAGAATTCCAGCTTGCAGTGGGTTTATTGGAGATATTTTGTTGCTGGTCTTTCCAACAGAAGATGGAGGTCTGCTGGTGCCTATGATGTTATTATTCTGAGCCTGTGAGGATGTTGTTATTCTGAGATTGAATCTCAGCAGGATTTAGAAAAGGGGCCTCAACTGCGAGAAGACAGAAAATGTTAAAGAAAGGGATAAGTGCTTAGAGCAGTAAAATAAATATGGGGAGAGAAACCACAGATTGGAGGCCTCTGTGACATTTTAGTTATGACTGTTTGTTAGTGGCAGAAACTAACTCAGGGCAGCTTAAGCAAAAGGGTATTTATTATGAAGGTAGAGGTTGTCTCATCAAATCGGATGGCAGGAAAGGCACTAGGCCTCAGGAGCTCCTGGACTGAGAAGCTGGACAACTACCTTTTCTGAGTCTTTCCGCTCCTTCCTCTCCTTCTGCTTCTCAATAGATCTGGTGGAAACAAGGCAGACATTCCATGCCCCCTGCACTAACAGTTCCTCAGGGGGGGAAAAAAAATCTCATTAGACTGACTGGTTGTTTCTATCCCAATCCCGAATTCCTGGGGAGAAGGATCAGAGTGGACTGACTGGGGACACGTGCCCACCTTGATTTTAACAACTCTGGCCTGGGGGAGGGAGGGGGGCTCACGCTTGTTGGGGCCTCTCCTGCATGTCACGGTAGCTGTCAGGGGACCCATCAGGCAGGGAGCAGTAGAGTACCAGATGCGGAAGGGGGCAGGGTAGCCTACTGGTTGAAAGCAGAGATTGGGACCAGATACCTTCACATAAATCCCTGCTCTACCCTTAAAACCCATGTGAGTTTGGGCAAGTTCTGTAACCCTCTCCACCTTAGTTTCTTCAACTGTAAAATGAGAATGTGCATAGCATTGTTGAGAAGATGGGGGGAAATCTAATCATGTAAAACTGGCAGCACAGTGCTAAGAACATAACTAATAAATATTAGTTGTTGATATTGTAATTATTAAAAGGTGCAGCTATTTAAAAAGAACATTTCCCAAAGTTACCTTGAATTCAATTTTTGGAGCTGTAGAATTTGTTAGTAACTTTTCATTCTGCAATCCTCCACTTTTGGTTGTTAAGTGTAGACATTACATTCAAAAGCCAAGTTTCATACTAAGGGTCGAGTGAGGCTCAGAGGACCCTTCGCTCCCCCTGGCATGCCTCCGTGAGAGCCTCTGCCACTCACCTAAGTCTTCTGGTACCTCCGTGAGAGCCTCTGCCACTCACCTAAGTCTTCTGGTACCTCCGTGAGAGCCTCTGCCACTCACCTAAGTCTTCTGGTACCTCCGT
>CAUYPK010114769.1:0-11673 GCA_963574355.1 Loris lydekkerianus
GTGTCAACTACACAAAATCTCCCTGAAAGAAAAACTCAGGACTAGATGGCTTCAAATCAGAATTCTACCAAACCTTTGAAGAGGAAATAGTACCTACATTACTCAACCTTTTCCAAAATATAGAAAAAGAAGGAATACTACACAACACATTCTAAGAAGCAAACATCACCTTCATCCCCAAACCAGAAAAAGACCCAACAAGAAAAGAAAATTATACACAATATCACTAATGAGTATTGACGCAAAAATATTCAATGCGATCCTAGCAAACAGAATTCAGCAACGCATCAAAGAAATTATACACCATGTACAAGTTGGTTTTATCCCAGGGTCTCAAGGCTGGTTCAATATATTAATACGTAAATCTATAATTATAATTCAGCACATAAACAAATTAAAAAACAAAGACCATATGATTCTCACAGTTGATGCAGAAAAAACTTTTGATAATATCCAGCATCCCTTCATGATCAGAACACTTAAGAAAATTGGTATGTAGAAGGGACTTTTCTTACACTGATACAGGTCATCTACAACAAAGCCATAGCCAATATCATATTGAATGGAGTTAAATTTAAATCATTTCCATTGAGATCAGAAACCAGTCAAGGTTGCCCATTATCTCCACTGCTCTTTAACATTGTAATGGAAGTTTTAGCCACCACAATTAGGGAAGAAAAGGTGATCAAGCATATCCATATAGGATTGGAAGAGATCAAACTTTTACTCATAAAAGATGATATGATTGTATACCCGGAAAACACCAGGGATTCTACCACAAAACTCTTAGAAGTGATCAAGAAATACAGCAGCATCTCAGGTTACAAAACAAATACTCATAAATCCGTAGCCTTTATATATACCAACAATAGTCAAGCTGAAGAAAATGCCAAGGACTATTCCATTCACAGTAGTGCTAAGGAAGATGAAATATTTGGGAGTCTATCTAACAAAGTATGTGAAATATCTCTATAAAGAGTACCATGAAACTCTAAGAAAAGAAAAAGCAGAAGATGTTAACAAATGGAAAAACATCCCATGCTCATGAATGGGAAGAATCAACATTGTTAAAATGTCTATACTACCCAAAACAATATGCAATTTTAATGCAATCCCTATTAAAGCTTCACTGTCATACTTCAAAGATCTCGAAAAAATAATACTTCATTTCATAAGGAATCGCACGATCCTAGCAAAGACATTACCCAGAAATAAAAACAAAGCAGGATTAATCATGCTACCAGACCTCAGACTATACTATAAATTGATATTGATAGAAAAAATCATGGTACTGGCACAAAGTCAGAGAGGTCAATGCATGGAACAGAATACAGAATCAAGAGATGAGCCAGATACCTACCATTATTTGATCTTTGACAAGCCAATTAAAACCACTCAGTGGGGAAAATACTCCCTATTTAACAAATGGTGCTGGGTGAACTGGCTGGTGACCTGTAGAAGACTGAAACTGGTCCTACACCTTTCTCCATTAAGTAAGTTAAACTCTCACTGGATTAAAAATATAAACTTAAGGCATGAACCTATCAAAATACTAGAAGAAAGTGCAGGGAAAACTCTTGACAGAATGGGCCTGGGAGAATATTTTATGAGGAGGACCCCCAGGGCAATTGAAACAGCATCAAAAATACACTACTGTTACCTGATCAAACTAAAAAGCTTTTGCACAGCCAAGAACATCGTAAGTTAAGCAAGCAGACAGCCCTCAGAATGGGAGAAGATATTTGCAGGATATGTCTCCAATAAAGGTTTAATAACCAGAATCCACAGAGAACTCAAATGAATTAGCAAGAAAAGAACACATGATCTCAGGCTGGGCAAGGGACTTGAAGACTAAGTTCTCTGAAGAAGACAGGGGCATGGCCTACAGACACATGAAAAAATGCTCATCATCCTTAGTCATCAGAGAAATGTAAATCAAAACTACTTTGAGAAATCATCTAACTCCAGTAAGATTAGCCCACATAAGACAGGACCTGTGGCTCAAAGGAGTAGGATGCCAGCCCCATATGCTGGAGGTGGTGGGTTCAAACTCAGCCCGGCCAGAACCTGAAAAAAAAAAAAAAATTAGCCCACATCACAAAAACCCCAAACCAGAAATGTTGCCATGGATGTGGAGAAAAGGGAACACTACTGCACTGCTTGTGGTGAAACTTATAATTTATAGCTTGCATATGGAAGCTATAACCCAATTATAACCTAAGAAAATGGGGAAATGGAAGGGAGAAGGGGGAGGTGGATGGATGGAGGGATGGTAATTGGTGGGACCACACCTACGGTGCATCTTATATGTGAAACTTACTAAATGTAGAATATAAATGTTTTAGCATAATAACTAAGAAAATGCCAGAAAGGCCATGTTAACCAGTTTGATGAAAATATTTCAAATTCTATATAAAAAAGCAGTGCATGGTGCCTCATGATTGCATTCATGTACACAGGTATGATTTAACAAAATAATAATAATTCCTGTATCCCTTATTCATAGAATTTTGCAAACATGGGAATAAATAAAGATATAAACACACAAGAACTTTTCTTAAAGCAGGTACAAGTAACCCAGTTTAAAATTATATTTTTTTATAAGCCAAAGATTAACCTGACTCTAGTTAACACCAAACTCAAAAGTATCTCTTGGTCAGAAAGTACAATAGAGGGTAAATGAAAGTGGGATGCTGCGATCTCCTCAGTGATCTATTTGAGATTATCTTTTTTGTCTGCTAAACTATATTAATTCAAAATAAACAATAACTAATCAAAATTTAGAACATTCTAATCAAAATGGGTCTGAACATGTCTTTCAAAACCCTGCTGGTCATATTCAGTAGGGAACTGCTTGCTGCACATTGGGGACACCTTCCAGTGACTTTTAACACGTTCTTCACATTTGCTCTGATTATAGTTGGGAGGGAACTTTAATTCACAAAGGGGACACTTCTTGTGAATGTTAAAGCTGGAATCAAAGAAAAAGCCTATTCTATGCCCATGTAAATGCTGACTTGGAAGATCAGGAGCAGTAGACACATTCTCATCTTCTTCCTATCCTCGGGGTCTTCTAGGCCATCAGGCTCACTAAGGTTTCGAGCAGGCTGGCTGCAGACAAAATTATCTTCTAGTCCCCAAGAGGGGACTCTCAGAGGAGTCCTTTGGATTTCATCTGGGTAAATAGCAAAATAGCAACATCTGCTCCATGTCTTTTTTCCTGTGTATTACCATATTGCAGAATTGGCTGTACATTTAGCAGTGCAGGAATGTGACCATTTTGCTCCGAGCATGTGCTGAGACACTGTAAGACCTGCTGAGGACTCTAAGAATGCTGACCTTCCATTTTCCTTTCAGCTGGATTTCCTTTTTCTTTTTTCCTTTTTTTTTTTTTTTATTAAGTCTTTTGTACATAGATCATAAATACATTTATGCCATTTTCAACGTGTTGATTATTTATACAAATTGGAGTGCTTACATCATACTAATCAACATAGCTTTCACCTCATTCTCCCAATTATACCATTAGGACATTTGTGTTCTACACATGATAGATCCAACTTGTAATTGCAATGTGTTCCATAGGTATAGTCCCCCTACTGTCCCCTACTATCCCTCCCACCCCCTCCCTTTTTCTCCTTCATCCTAGGCTAAAGTTGTGTTTTATTTTTCATATGCAAGTGTGAATAATTATAAATAGGTTTCACAGTAGTACTGAGTACATTGGATACTTTTTTTTTTTCCATTCCTGAGATACTTTACTAAGAAGAATCTTTTCCAGCTCCATCCAAGTAAACATAAAAGAGGTAAAGTCTCCTTTTTTACTGCTACATAGTATTCCATGGTATACATATACCACAATTTATTAATCCATTCATGGGTCGATGGGCACTTGGGCTTCTTCCATGATTTGGCAATTATGAATTGAGCTACAATGAACATTCTGATGAAAATATCTTTATTGCCAAATGATTTTTGATCCTTTGGATATACACCTAGAAGAAGAATTGCAGGATCAAATGGCAGGTTTACATTTAGATCCCTGAGTGTTCTCCAAACTTCCTTCCAAAAGGAACGTACTAGCTTGCATTCCCACCAGCAGTGCATAACTGTTCCCTTTTCTCCACATCTGCACCGACATCTGTTGTTTTCGGATTTTGTGATGTGGGCTACTCTTACTGAAATTAGATGGTATCTCAGAGTAGTTTGCATTTCTCTGATGAATAAAAATGATGAGCATTTTTTCATGTGTCTGTAGGCTATGTCAGCTTGATTTCCTACACTCCCTTTTAGTTCCTTCTCCCTGAAGAGGTTTTCCAAATGTGAAGTTAGACCACTTATTTCTTTGTCTTTCTCTGCCACTTGAAGTTTATAATTGTCTTCTACTTCAGCTAGTTCAAGTTTTACATTTTCAGCAATTTTCACCTGTTCTTTCCATTTCAGCTCCATTTTTGCAAGTTCATCGGCATATTTATTGCATTTTCTTTTCTCATGCTGCGAGAGTTGTTTACACTTATTATACTTTTCTGTTTTGTCAGTAATTATTTTGGTCATTTCACAGATTTGCCCGTTTGTTATCACATCAAACTCTGCTTCTGCTGCAGAAGGTGATGGCTTTCTATCTGTCACAGAGGCAGACGTGGCTGGGTCTGTGTTTACTGAAGCATTATTCACTTTCTGCTGATTCCCAGTTTTCTTTGTGAAGACACTATCATTAGTGGTTGACTGGTCTGAAAGTTTATTTGCTTTTGTAGTTGCTGGCATTCCTTAAATTTTTTCCTTGTAATAATCTGCAGCTATCTGAAGACGCAGTCTCAAATCTTCAACTTCTCTTGTCAATTCATGTTTCAGTGTACCAGTCTTTTCCTGATCTTTTTCACAGAATTTGGTTTAAGTTATGCAATTGCATCAGCTATCTGCTTTATCACTTTCTCGTTTTCTAAGCATGCACTGTGTAGATCTGCCATTGTTCTGTCCTATAAATTTACAGCATCACGTAGTTCTTTAGTCAGAAAGATAATATTTTGCCTAGTTGCCTGATCCTGTTCCTCTGCTTTACAAAGTTGTTCCTTTAGAAAAAAATGTATCTTCTTGACTGGGGCTTGTAAGGATTAAAGTCCTTTATAGATTTTCCTTTTCGGCAAAATGGAACTGCAGTCTGCCAATCTCGTCCTTGAAATGAATAATCATGCTTTGTTTTCATCTAAATTCTTTAAAGTCTGGACCTCTAACATAAGTTTGGTATTTTTTATTTCTCTATTCTTCAAATGTACCTTACAAAGTTCCTTGTCATCCTTTTCTGTCTTCAACTGACATTCAAGTTGTTCTCTTTCATATTGTACCTTCCTGAGTTTGTCTTTTAAACTGTCTAATTCAATCTCCTTTTCAATTGCTTTATATGTCACTGACACAATATTTTCCTCAAGCTGTACAGCTTTGGATGCAGCATCACTGTATCTCTTCTTACACTTTTCATTTTCCACTTTTAAAAACTGTGATGCTAACCCTTTTGCTCTGCAGGCAGTTGGTCAAAGTTTTTTTTTTTTTTTTTTTTTTTTTTTTCCTTTCTCATTGTTAAATTATCCTTTCCAGTCTTCCAACTTGTTTGAAACTAATTTGAAAGATAATATCCTTGAAATGCTAATACACAATTGACTGTTGATCCTTCTACATAATGTTCAGGCATAGGGGATCATAAAAATATGTAATAATCATGGGCAGTACTCCACTCAACCTTGAATATACCAATCCAATCTTTTGGATGTGGATGGATATATGGAGTTAAGGTGTAATGACATTCCTGGTGTGCATTAGGAAAGTAACACTTGGCCACATTTTGAAAGATGACATAGGCAAAGTTGGAAGTCTGCAATGGGACTTCCTGAAAGGATATCATTGTGAATCCAGTACAGGGGTTCCCGGACCAAGGGAAAGCATTAGACAGGCTACCTATGTCAATCCACTATCAGCTGCTGAAACTTGCCTGCCACTGGAATTTTTTTTTTTTTTTTTTTTGACTGAGTGTCAGTCTGTTACCCTAGATAGAGTGTCATGGCATCATAGCTCATAGCAACCTCACATTGTAGGGTTTAAGCAATCTTCCTGCCTCAGACTCCTATGTAGATGAAATCACAGGTACTTACCATGATCTCTGGTCATTTTTTATATTTTTATTAGAGATATGGTTCTCACTTTTGCTAAAATTGGTTTCAAATTCCTGAGCTCAAGCCATCAACCTTCCTCAGCCTCTCAGAGTGCTAGAAATACAGACATGAACTACCACCTGTGGCCACTTTGGGACTTTTTTTTTTTTTTTTTTTTTGCAGTTTTTGGCCGGGGCTGGGTTTGAAACTGCCACCTCAGGTATATGGGGCCAGTGTCCTACTTCTTTGAGACACAGGCACCGCCCCACTTTGGGACTTTTTGATGTGGGCTATTCTCACTAGGGTTAGGTGAAGATTAGAGTACTAAAATGACTTTCTCAAGGTTTTATAGCAAAGCCAGGGCTGGTGTCCAGAATTTTTGGCTGACATTTGTGCTACTGTCCATACTTACATAACTGTGGTTTTTGGTAATAGAAAGTGCGTGAAATTTAAATGTAATTTAAATTATGTTTAAATCCAGGTTTAGCTTTTTAGCTAGGGAAACTCAGAAATATCACCTTACCTATCCAAGACTCAGTTCTCACATCTGTAAAATACTTGGTAATATTTATCACCCAGGAATTTTTTTGTGGTGGTTCACATGATAATGTAAGTAAAGCAGCTATCACTTAATTAGAATACAGTATGAGCTTAATAAATATCAACAAATATTAATACTTTGGCACTATTTCTAACATATGACATATAAATTATGCACAAACAAAATCAGAGGGCAAGTAAGTTCAGGTGATATAGTTCATAGAAGTAAGATTATCAGGAAAAAGAGCAGGGTAGAGGAAAGAAGAGAGTGGATGTAGGAGAGTAAATGAAGAATAATCAGTACAACTTCAGAGCAAGCTCGTTCTGTCCTGAGACTCCTTATCTGTTTCCCTAAAGGTTCAAAGAAAGTGCAAGGTGCTGACTATTTGTTATAAAGAGGATGATATCAGGACAGAGGCTTTGAAGACTTTAATTGTACCATCCTTGGAGTATTAGTCTTCAATCTATCATTCAACCTGAGTCTTGGTTCAGTCTTCATGTTATCCATAGCTATGTCTCACAAATCCCTCTATTTTATCTCAATTTTCTCTTACAATTGTTTGGTAAATGCCACCAACATTACCAAAACCTCTTAAAGGTACAGGCTTCCAGTCTCTCTCCAATATAGCCCTCATCTAGTTACTTGGAAAAGCTATGAAATGTTACTTAAGTTCAATTCAATTCACTATTTAACACTCTCAGTGGCTATTCTTACAGTAAAATCCAATCTTTTATCATCTGTTAAGGACATGAGCTCAAGAACTATCCTCTTTGGTTAGATCCTAGCTTCACCTTTCTTCATTATCTGTGAGACATCTGGAAAACAACTTTATCTCTCTGAGTCTCAATTTCCTCATCTCTAAAATAGAAACAATGACAGTTATCTATCTCAAAGGGTTTTCATGAAGACTGAAAAAGGTGGTCATAGATATTTGGTATTATATTTTTCGTTCATATTGCATACTTCAGCCAAACTAAACTCTCTTGCTTTTCAAGACAGTTCCATTTTCTTCCTTGCTTTTGTTAACGCTATTTCCTCTGCCTGGAATGTTATTTCCTATAACTTAACATTTGTCAAAACACTACTTACCTATTAAAAGTCCACTGAAGTGACATCTCCACTTTGACGACTTGTCTGATCACTATACATCTGCAAACGAAACTTCAACAGTACCTTAAGGATGTATCACTTACTTCTCTATAATATTGTTGTGCCTTGGTTTTATTTATTTATTTTCTGTAGAGACAGAGTTTCTATTTATTGCCCTAGGTAGAGTGCCGTGGCATCACACGGCTCACAGCAACCTCCAACTGCTGGGCTTAGGCAATTCCCTTGCCTTAGCCTCCCAAGTAGCTGGGACCACAGGCACCTGCCATAATGCCTGGCAATTTTTTTTGTTGCAGTTAGACCAGGGCCGGGTTTGAACCCACCACTCTCAGTATATGGGGCCAGCACCCTGCCCACTGAGCCACAGGTGACATCCATTGTGCCTTGGTTTTAAATGTTACTATATATTACAGGCTCTGAGTGATTAGAATTTATGTCTTGTTCGTATCTGTCTCTCACATAAACCAATGTAATGTGGTATGGAGTTAGATTCTCAGTGAATGCTTGTTAAGTATATAAAGGGTTGAATACATAGATTCAGTTGACTCTTCCCATATAGTAGTTGATGTATCAATGAAGTTTGATATCAATACCCTGTAGGCTGCCTTCCAGCTCAATGGAGCTTCACCTGCTCAACTTGCACTTCGTTCTTCCAAGCAATCTGTATTTCCAAGTTCTCAGCTACCACAGTCTTTCTGTGATCCTACCAATTCCTTGTGTACCTTTATTCCATGGCATAGAGGACAAGAACATGGGCGCTGGAGCCAAACTACTATGATTCTCCACCTTTCTCATGTTGCCTTGAGCAAGTTACTTACCCCTTTTATGACTTTAATTTTTTTCTCATCTGTAAAATAAGGATGATAAGAAATAATATCTATTGCATGGGATTGGTATAGGATAAAATAAGATGATCTATATACAGTTCTGAAAACATTGCCTGGTACATAATAAACATTTACCTGGTACATAAAAAACATTATCTCAATAAATGTTAGCCACTGCTAGTTTTTCTTTCCATTTACTTTCTTTAGCTTTGACTCACATATCTGAGTTCTATATACCCACTTAGGGCCTCAGCCAATGTACCCTTCATCAATAGCCAAGAAAAACCTGGCCATTAATCCAAGTGAAGAAAAGGAAGATATTCATTACTTTATATGAATTTCAGAGATGGAGTGAGCTAGGGTATTGAACAACTATAGCCCTCAATGCAAAAAAAAAAAAAAAAAAATTCTCCCTAGATTTTCCATGAGTTGGGCTTAACTTTTTATAGAACAAGTAATATCTGTTCATTACAAGTTTCTCACTCACAAAGATTTCAAGCCCATAAGAGTGCTGATCTTAAAGAATAGAGATGTGGTAGTAGTACTAACACTGCCACTGATTGCAAGAATACACTTAAATAAGTTATCTTTCCAATTTTGAGCTTATTTATCTTATTCAATGAGAGTATGTTATTACATGAACTCCAAGGGCTTCTCCATTTCTGTGTGATTATAATTCTCTGAATTTGCCCCTCCCACACAGGGATGCTAAAGAAGCACGGATTCCTACTTCTCACAATACAAAGGGATATTTTTTGATACCTTAGTGATTCAAATGTAGTACTCATCAAAAAAATAATTTGGTAGGTTGGGTGGAGGCAGGCAGCAAGATGGCTGACTAGAGACAGCTTCCACAAAAAACTGGTCTAGAAGGAGAAAAATTGGATTGAAGTGAACTCGGAGCAGTTGTTGAGGGGTTGAATGCAAGGAGAAGAAATCAAGGCACTCAGCTTACCCACATTGACAAATGAAGCTATGAAAGGGAAAGGGAGAGAATGAGAGCAGCTGCACGACAAAGGGACTGAAGGATTCTAGTACCTAAAAAGGGGGTAAAGGAGGCCCATCACCCTCCTGGGGCCTTTCCTTAGGCTCTCCATGTACAGAAGTGAACATGGGGTTGTTTACCCATGAGAGAGAGCCAAGAAAAAAAACAAAAACATTTTTCCTGCACTTAGAAATTTCCACACCCTGAATCCCCATCTCAACTGACAAAAAAGTGAACAAGCTTTGTCTTTTCCCCCTTGTACCATAGCCCAGCTTCCCCTTTGGTCACTGGAAAGACTGACCCTGCAGAGGCTAGCCTCCCAGTGCTTCAGCAATTTGAGTGCTAGCCCAGCCAGCTGAGGCAGTCTGAAGTATCTTCTCCAACACTAGGAACCAGAAAGGTGAAAAAACTCCACACAGCCCCACTGTGGAACCAAGGATCACAGAGGTCCCTTTCTCCCCCACCACAACTGACAGGATCCTTAACTGGACACGAGAAAGGGAGGGAGGTCCTGTGCTCTTAATGTTTCTGGTGAAGTCTCTAAGAATCCTCTATATTGTGTGGTCTGGTTAACTGAGTGTGCCCTGCCTCACCAATATGAGAGGAAATTGTGGCTTGGCTGCACTGACTTTGAGGAGATGGATTTTCTCCTGGGTGTTCCTTCTGCTAAGAGAGAACTTTTCCCTACCCTCTGAAGTGGCTCTGCTTGGTATCTGTACTTGACAGGCCTTTCCTGGCACTTCATCCTGGCTCCCCCCTGCCAACATGGAAAGACATAGGCCTAGCCTCAGGCAAATCTGCCCAGAAAAGTCCAGGAAGCAGATAGTAAGCTGTGGTTCCCCTCACCCAGCTGCCAGGAACATCACAGTATATTCAGTCAAATGCATCCAGCCAGAACTCCAGAGAAAAACCACCACACTTTGAATCTGTTTGGGCAAGGGACCTTAGTGCTATGGCTAGGAAGAAAATTGGGTGGGAGCAGTTGGATGGCCCAAGGACCAGTTGTGAGGTGAGGGGGGAGTAGCAATGGTTTGACCTTTTATATTAGAGACTTCAGCAAAATTCCCAGGCTCCCTTAAACTGGGTTGAAGGTGAGCTGATATTAGGACAGAAGCAGACTCACCCAATAATCAAGAGACACCTCAGCCTAGGAAACTCTGGGTGGTCTATCCCCAAGTGCTATATCATACAAATTGGAGAAAACAAGGGCTACCTCTCAGAGAAGCTCATGCTGGGGCCCTGACATGGAGTTTCAGAAGGATGTGCACAAGAAGGGCTACAGATACATATTCTAACTCATTTCACCAGTCAGATTTGAAGGGGTGGCAGAAATCATATTTAAGGGCCTCCAAAACTGATTCCAGCCCAATAGTGTCAGTTTTAATAACCAAACATGTCTCTGAATTGCTGCGTAATGGTCCTGAATAGGATTATCCTTCAGTAACTATTTAGAAACAATCTAACATTTCAGCTAAAAAAAGTGTAATTAATGTAAAAAGGAAGCTGAAAATACACATGGGGAGGAACCATCAGAAGAATCCTGGTAACACAATAAATCAAAGGCAAACAACTTCCCCAAGAGATTACAAAAGAGATTCGGAAGAAGATATCATCCATAGATAAACTGTTGAAATGTCAGAAATATAATCCAGAGTATGGGTGGCAAATAAGAGAAATGGATTTAAGAAGAGGATAGACAATGAAATCCAAAAAAGTAGTCCAAAAGATTAGCCCATATCACAAAATCCCAAGACCAGAGATGTTTGCGTGGATGTGAAGAAAAGGGAACACGTCTACATTGCTGGTGGGAATGCAAACTAATATGTTCCTTTTGGAAAGATGTTTGGATTACACTTAGAGATCTAAAAATAGACCTACCATTTAGTCCTACAATTCCTTACTAGGTATATATCCAGAGGACCGAAAATCACATTATAACAAAGATATTTGTACCAGAATATTTGTTGCAGCCCAATTCACAATTGCTAAGTCATGGAAAAAGCCCAAGTGCTCATTGATCCACAAATAGATTAATAAAATGTATTATATGTACACCATGGAATATTATGC
>CAUYPK010114770.1:0-20422 GCA_963574355.1 Loris lydekkerianus
AATAGCCGGGCATTGTGGCGGGCACCTATAGTCCCAGCTACTCAGGAGGCTGAGGCAACAGAATCACCTGAGCCTAAAAGTTGGAGATTGCTGTGAGCTGTGTCCAGACAGCACTCTACAGATGGCAACAAAGTGAGACTCTGTCTCAAAAAAAAAAAAGTCTTAGTGAAATTTCTCTAGCACCTATGAGTAATAGTGAGAATTAGATCGTGGGCTCAGCACCTGTAGCACAGTAGTTAGGTGCCAGCCCCAGACACTGAGGCCCGGGCCAGCTAAACAAGACAACTGCAACAAAAAAATAGCTGGGTATTGTGGCAGGTGCCTGTGGTCTCACCTACTTGGGAGGGTGAGGCAAGAGAATGGCCTAAGCCAGGAGTTGGAGGTTTCTGTGAGCTGTGACCCACAGGAGGGAGAAAGTGAGACCCTGTCTCAAAAAAAAAAAAAAAAAAAAAAAAAAAAAATTGGATTGTGCTATGTCATTCCCCAAAAGTTGTATGATTAACTCTCCCGTGTCTGAGAGAGCACTGATTTTGGAGGCACCTTCAGGCTTTGTGACAGGACAAATCATAATGTCGCACAAGCCCCGGTTTCCTTATATATGAGAAATGAACAAAAGTGCCTGTTCCGCAGACGCAGGGAAACTTGGAAGATTGAGATTGAGGGACAGTGTCAAACTGAACAGCGACCTCGAGCCGCAGCACAAACACAGTGACAATTAAAGAAAAAGAAGATATCCCGGCCATCTCCTTCCCGAAACCAAACACACGATGTTCTGTGTCTTTCTCAGAAAAGTTCTTCTGATGTGTTATTTAGTTGATATTTGCTAGCAGAGCACCTTTCACCAATTAATGAATGTTACATTAAGAAAAAAATTAAAGAGCTCATAAGAAGAAATAAAAGATCACTGACAATATTACCACTGAATTATAAACACTATTAAGATTTATGTATATGTGTATGAGAGTTACTTTTTCACAAATGTTGTATTTTTTTCACTAAGCCATAAATCATAACATCTTTCTGCACGATAATATATCCTTCTATAAGCCAGTTTATTAGCTCCTTAGTATGTCACTGAACAGATGTAGCATGATTTAGGTTCCTAAATATTCATTATAATTATGTCTGAAGTTTTCTCTTTTTTTTTTTTTTATTAAGTCATATACACATAGACCATGAATATATTTATGCATATGTGGGTATAGTGTGTTGATTTTTTAAATACAATTTGATGTGCTTACATCAAACTAATTAATATAGCTTTCACCTCATTTACTTGATTATTGTGTTTAGACATTTATGTTCTACACTTGATAGATTTGATATGTACCCTTGCAATATGCTCTATAGGTGTCGTCCCGCTATTTACCCTCTATCAATGAAGTTTTTTCACAATAATAAATAACGTGATGATAGGCATTGTTAGATAAATTGTTATATATGTTTAAATTTTTTTATATTAACTGAAGAGTTTTCTTAATTTTCTTTGTCTTTTATCTTATTTTTCTATAGTGGGTGTCACTTGTTACAAAATATGCTAAGAAGACATAAAAAATATTTTTTTGCTAAAGTCTGGGATTATTAAAAGCCCAAGCTGTGGTGTAGTAAAATAAATGCATTCTGACACATCTGTGCCTCCTGTAAAGGACAGAGCTTCCCGGTCTGATAAGACCATACTCAGGAGCAAATCTACTGGTGGATGGGTGTCCCTGAGAGAACCTTTCCTTGTCCCCTTTCCAGCTATGCTGGATAAACCTTGGCTGGTTGAACAAGGTGATAGAAGACTCAGGTAGGCTGGGGGAGGAGTGAGGAGCAGACGCCCATGTGCCTCACTTCCCAGGTGGGACCTGCAATTCACAGTCCGTGCTCTGCAGTGTGCCCCAGGGACAGTAGATGAGAAGTGACCACAAGGTATGACTGAGAGAACACACCTGCAGTAGGCTACCAGACCTTCGCTTCTTCAAGAGTTCCTCTGGGTCCAGATGGATGACTGCTAGTGGAGAGTTGGATTTGAAGAGTGCTTGAGTCGGAGAGCAGTTAAGAGTACTGTGGGTTAGCAAAGGGGGATTTAAAGGACAGCATCTATCTCAGAAATACAGGCATGAATAGTTGTACTCTGCCTACAAGTGCTGAGATTCTGTTCACAACTTTCCATACCAGGTACTTTGATATAGCTAATGGGAAAAAAGCAGCACAGTGTCTCCTAGAGTTAGCTTGTCCTGTGCTTCTAGCATTTATTCCCACCTCTTTGTTAGGTGAATATCAGGATAGTAGGAATAAAAGAATGGAATAAAATTAGTTTGCAAGCATCCTTGAATACTCAGCTTAAGGCTGCTCTCTAAAGATTACTAACCTTCAAAAAGTGGCACCCCACATGTAATTGTGTATTTCAGTCGTGATATATTTTATTTATAAAATCCTCTGCCTTGCTTGTCTTGTACTAGAAAGGCCAAGGTATATCATTCTAAGTGCCCAGCATGGGACCTAAAACAGGGTAGCTACTGAATGTATATTTATTGGGTGAATATAATAAGTAATATAATATAAAGTAAAAAATTAAGAAGAGATATTAGATAGATACATATCTCAAAGAAGATATATGAAAACATAGTGGTTATTTTTCTGTACAGTTAAGAGTGTCAGTAAGTTTTATTTACTTTTTGTTTGGATTATTTGCATTGTGATATTTTCTACAATGGGCAGGGATTAATTATCTTTTCTGTTTTAAAATATAATACATGTCAATATTGAAGGAAAAGAGCCAGTAACCCATTAACTACTATTCAGGGGGAACAATTTCTTTCTACTCACATTGTAAGCAATAGATGTCTCTGAAGAAGGGAATTGGTTGTCAACTTCACTGACTAAAAGTTTTTGTGGGTAAGAGAGATTAGAAATCTGAAAGGAAAATCAATAGTCAATTATGCATCAGTTGAACTTTGGTGGCCTAATTTTTAAAAACAGCTTTATCAAGATATAATTTCCTTATAACTCACTTAAAGTATACAATTAAATTGCTCACTTTTATTACCTTGTGGTCTGACAAGATGCAAGGTATAATTTCAATTCTTTTGATTTTGTTGAGGTTTGATTTGTGTCCTAGGACATAGTCTACTTTGAAGAATGTTCCATGGCTTGAAAAGAAGAACATATATTCCTTAGCTTTGAGGTGGAGTGTTCTATTTATATCTATTAAGCACAGTTGTTCTGGGGTCATGTTTAAGCCTTTGGTATCTTTGTTTAGTTTCTATTTAGCGGATCTGTACATTTATGTAAGAGTGGTGTTGAAGTTTCCTGATGTTATGGTGTTATAGGATATCATATTGCCCCAACCAATCAAGGTCTGTTTCATAAATCTGGGAGCATTTAAGTTGGGTGCATAAATATTTAGAATTGAAATGTCCTCTTTTTGTAGTGTTCAGTTAACCAGTATGAAGTAACCATTTTGGTCTTTCTTAACTTTAGTTGCTTTAAATGCATTTGTACCTGAAAATAAGATTGTGACCCCCTCCTTTATTCTGATTTTCATTTGCCTGAAATATTGTTTCCCAACCCATTACCCTGCGTCTTGTTTTTCTTTCTTTTGTCTTTCAAAGTTAGATGTGTTTCCTGGAGATAGCATATATATGGATGGCTTGTACATTTTTTATCCAATTGGCCAGCCTGTGCCTCTTCAGTGGAGAATTCAAGCTATTAACATTTATTGAGAGAACTGATAAGTATGGGGGAGTTGTATTTATCTTGTGAATGTCTGTTACTTAGTTTAATCCTTTGCATCATTGTGGAAGCTAGGTTTTGTCCTTTAGTTTGTGGGTGTTTACTTTGTTGGTGGTCCATTATGATATTCAGTGTGGAGAATAGGTCTAAGCATTTCCTGTGAGCTGGTCTTGTGGCAAATTTCTTCAGTGTTTGCATATCAGTAAAATAATTGATTTTGCCATTGTTTTTGAAGCTTAGCTTATCAGGATATATAATTCCAATCTGAAAATTGTTCTCTTCTGGCTTAGAAAATTTCATTTGCGAAGTTTGCAGTCACCTTGATGGATTTGCCTCTATAGGGCAATTGGTGTTTACTCCTTGCTGCTTGCAGAATTTTCTCTTTCATTTTGAGTTTGGACAGGTTCATAATAATGTGTTTTGGTGATGCTCTACATGTGTTGAGAGGCCCTGGGGTTTGATATCCCTCTAAAAGAGTGTTTCAAAATATTTAATGATAGGTGGAAAGTTTTCATTTATGATATCTTCCAGGAGGGCTTCCATTCCTTTGGGACATTCTTCTTCCCCTTCAAGAATATCTTTAATTTATATGTTTGAATGCTTCATGAAGTCCCATAATTCCCTGAGTGAATGTTCTGCTTTCTCTCTCTTCTTTTCTGCCTCTTTAATTGCCTGTGTTAGCTCAAGAGCTTTATCCTCCAGCTCTGAGGTTTTTTCTTGTCATGTTCTAATCTGTTATTGATAATTTCTACTGTATCTGTGAGATCCATCATTGACTCCTTTAAGTCCTTAAGCTTCACCATATGTTTTCCATATTTTTCATATCTTTTATCCATTTTTTGGTTCTGTCTTTTCACTTTCTCATCAATTCCCTTGATTGTTTTGCCATCCATATTTTAAATTCCCTTTACATCATTTTTTATTAATTATTTATAGGTGGAATAATCTGTAGTAACTACCTCATGATCTCGTGGGGTGGTGGTGGTGCTCTTTTCTGGTTTTTCATGTTTGCAGAATTTTTCTGTTGGTTCCTCCTCATGTGTGTTTTCTTCTTTTTCACTTCCATCCCCGACTTTTTCCTTCTCACTACCTCCTTCACTTTAAATTGTCTCAGAGCTTAGGTGTTGAAGTGGCCTCTAGGCATAAGGCCAAAAGGAAGATAAAGGAAAAGAGTAAAAAGAGAGAAAGAAAAGAAAAAGATAAAGAGGAAGGTACAAAAAGAAGCAGGGTGGAAAGGAAGAATTAAAAGGAGAGAAAAAGGAGAATAAGACAGAAATAGAGCACAGGAGAAATGGTGATGTTTGGCAGGATTCATTAACCATACCCACAGCTCTAGGACTTTGGGAGGCTGGGCTGGTTGGGTCCCTCAAAATCAGGCGCTCCTTCCCAGTGTGGGCAAAATCAAGACCTTACCTCTACCAATTATAGAAGTAAATCAGCAGTATGTCACAGTGAAAATCTAGCAATATCTTCTTTCCAAATGCCAAAGCTAGAAGGACACCCTAGACCATGAACTTGTGTTTTTGAAGCAGACCAATTCTTTGATCCCCTAGTCCTCAGAGAAGAGGAAAAAAAAAGAAATAAATAATAAAAATAGATAATGAAAATTAAAAATACAATTGTATAAGATAAAGAAAGGAAAAAGGAATGTCTTAGTTGTTGTATGAGAAATTTATGTGGGAAAGATCAGAAAAGCAAAAACATCTTTACCAAAAGAGAGAAAAAGAAGATAAATAAAAAAGAAATAATAAAAGGGGTTGAAAAACTATAGCAAAAATGGAAGATCATTTGCTATTGAAACAAGTAAAAATGGAAAAATACAAATATGGTGAAACAAAGAAGAAACTGAACAAAAACAACAACAAAAGAAGAAGAAAGAAAAGAAAAAATCTAAGAAAAATATCATAAAAAGAGTTAAAAAATGTAAAACAATATGTGTGTGTGTGTGTGTGTGTGTGTGTGTATTGCAAAGTATTACCTGGACAATAGGTGTTGCTGTGGTGTTAGAAAATGGAGAACACAAATTGGACTTAATGTATTACTGTGTATGATGAGAGTCAGAAACCTCTCTCTAGTTGCAAAGGAGACCAGGTCCTGACATCTTTGCCCTCATTCTGGGCCTGTTTGCTTTGTGAGCATTCAGTCTCAATGAGACTGGGGTCCCAAAGCTTTCACCATACTTCCCAGGAGGGCCATTAGACAGGGTCCCTTTACAACAAAGTTGCCCTTCTGGAGAGTGCAGGGACCACTCAGCTTACCCCAAGATGGCTGCTTGAGCTCAGCAGGTGCACTAGAACTGGCCGTGCACTAGGATCCCACAGACAGTTTCTTTTGCATGTGGTCTTCCTACATTGGTGGCATCTCACAAGTAGCCAACCTGATGGGAGAACCACCTCACCCAGTGTTCAACCCCCATTGTTAGATGCAATTCGAGTTTACTTGCAACTATAGTGAGCAGCCCAGTCCAAAATCAGAAAACTATAGGACAACTCTTTCCTGTCTCCAGGGCCCATGAGAGAGATGACTGACTAGCCTCTGCCTGTACCAAGAACCTTCCTTCTGTGCCAGTTTTCCTCAGCTCTACACCTCCTCATTGGCTCCTAAAGTCTTCCATTGGTTCACTTTGTCCTCAAAGTGAGGTTTCTGGGTAGATTTTCTGGGCTAGAGGAGGCTAAAGTCCACTTTCTCTTGTCTGTTCATGATTAGTTGGTAAGGTGATGTCTCTAGTCTGCTGTTTTTCTTCCAGTCACACCTGTGGATAGTCTTAAAAAAGTTCTCTTACATCTGAGAAATGCTTTTCTCTTACTGTTTTTAAATTCCCTCTTTGACTTTTGATAATGTGACTATAATGTGTCTTGGTGTTTATTTCTTTGGGTATTTTATTTGGTATCCTTTGGTCTTTTTGGATCTGGATGTTGATTTCTTTCCTTAAATTTGGGAAGCCATTAAATTTTGAGCCATTATTTCCTTGAATAAACTTTCTGGTCTTTTTCTTGGTCTCCTGGTGTGTGGTTTTTGGTTTTTATTTTTTTCTTGGTTTGCTTAATAGTATACCATAATTTCCTTACATTTTCTTTCTTTGTTTGTTTATTTATTTTTTGCACTTTTTGCCTGGGGCTAGGTTTGAACTTGCCACCTCTGGCATATGGGGCTGGTGCCCTACTCCTTTGAGCCACAGACACCACCCTTCTTCACTTTATTTTTTTACTCTTCTGATTGAATTATTTACAACGAGCTGTTTCCAAGTTCATTGATATTTTACTCTGCCTTTGAACTCCTTTACTAAACTTTTAAGCTATTGTATCTCTAGTTCCATAATTTCTGTTTGATACTTTTTAGTATTTTTTTTAATCTCTTTATTAACATTTTTACTTTATGCATTGTTTTTATTTTTGCCTTTGGTTAGTGTTTTTATAACAATTGTTTTGAATTTTCTGTCAGATAAATTATGTAACTCTGTTTCATTAGTGTTCATTGGTCTGTAGATTTATTTGGAACATATTTTCCTGGGTCTTTGTTTTCTTTAAGTCTCTGTGTTAATGTCTGCACATTAGACAAAGTGGGCACCTCCCCATGTCTTCAAGGACTGATCTTATAAATAAAGCCCTCTAGATATTTGTATGGCCTACACCAACTATTTCCATCCTCAGGGAGAAGCAGGCAGCTTTGATGTTTGTCTGTTTGGTCGGTGCCGAGTCAGGGGAAAGAGGAAGCTATGGCATCTACCTGTCCAAGGTATCATCTTCATTATCCCATGAGTGGCCAGTCTGTAGAAGACTCATCAGAGCTTCAAACCTGGGGAGACAGATACTAGTTCTCTGGGAAGCCTCAAAGAATTGGTGTGCTGAGCATATGGATCAACCTTTTCCCACCCGGGGGAAGCTGAGAGATGGGGATTTTTTTTTTCCCCCTGCTCAATCTGGGCTGAACAGAGAGAAGAATTGATAGCTGCTGCCTCTATTCTCCACTGAGTGACCTATCTGTGCTCATCCTCTCAGAGCTCCATGGTGGGAGGGCAGAAGCCATTCCTCTGGGGAGCCCCTTTCCCTGGAGAAGTTGGGCTGATGGGAGCATGAACAATCCCTTCCTGACCCTGAGTGAAGCTGGGAGCTCAGGCTGATCAGCTTTAAGTCATTCTACTACTTTTTTTAGTTACATGGTTGAGTCTCCTGCTGATCACACAGTGCTGCAGTGGGGCCAGGGTTTCTGGCAAGAGGGCATTTCATGTCCCACTACTGGCTTCAGTGAGTATGGTTTCACATTCTCCCAGGGAGTAGAAGACTTTCAGTTATTTTCTGCTATTTTTGCAAAAGCAATTTCTCCTGGAATTGTTGAATTGGTGTGTCTGTGGGGAAAATGTGTTCTAGGGCTTCCTACTCCACCTTGCTGCTGGCATCACTGCTAACCCATAGTTTTTAAAAAAGCCTTCTCTAACTAAATGCTCTTGGTTCCATTTTTGTTTAGTTTCTAAGTAGTTGGAATTTTCTCCTTCAAGACCTGGTAAAATATTGAGGCGATGGCTCCATACTTTGTCCTGTGATTTGTTTGAAATTAGGTAAAATATTCCAGGTGATAGTTGATTCTAATAGTAAGTTCATATGACGTATGATAACAAGATAACAAACCAATGTATCATTCTCCAAGAAATATGGCAGTAGAATTTAATTTGAAGTATAAATGATAAATAACCCACAAATAATCCTTCCAGTATGAGGGAGATGCGGGAACCCTGATGATCTACCATGTAGAGCCATGAGCCGAGAGAACATTTATTATCCCCTCGAATCTGTTCATTTAATAAGGCTGCTTAGAGTCATGGCACTTGACCTTAAAAGTGCTCAAATAGTAAGCTTCATATTTTATTACTGATCCTTTATTTTTCTGTGCAAACTCACCGCATATGTGAGCATGCTTTGTACTCCCAAGAGGCATTTTAAATCACTATAGGTCAATGGTGGCACTTGTACTGCAAACAGGCTCACAGCTTGCAGAGTCCTAGTCTAATTCCCTGGCCCTGCCAGTGCGCAGTGATGACAGATACGGGTTTCCACTTCCGTTCTTTCTGACTGAATATTTGATGAGCATCTTGGCACTGTGCTATCCACTTCCCTTTTCTCTCTAAGGAAAGCAGCATTATTGATTACTCTTGTTTTGTATGTCAGTATGCACACAGCTGGCAGCCACAAGAAGGCAGAATTTAGGGAATATTCTTTCTTCATGTAAGTCTTTCTGCAGGTGTCACTTATGTATTTTAGCCATTGGCTGTTCTGTAGAATAGTGTCTCAATAACAACATTTATTCAGATATACAAACTGAATAAGCATATTCTCCCAGTAAACATATTAAAATGGCCAACTTAACAAATACAATGTTTTGTTTATTTGTTTTTGCATGTTAACAGATGTCTGGAGTGAAAGTGGTGTCACTTTTCAGTAAATTTGGCTGGACAGGACATCTACGAAATATGATACGAAATAGGCTTTTCACTACTGTGTAATCTCTATGAAAAGTTGTCTGTTCCAAAGGAGTATCTGACCTGAAAATCAAATATATTGCTATTTCTTCTGTACTCCTCTGGAAAAGGAGTGGTGGGTGAGAACCACACATAGAAGAACCATTTCAATCTTTTGTTATAAGATATCAAATTATTAGTTGAGGTAAGAGAACAGCTTTCCCCCCCCACCCAGTTTTTTGAAATTAAAAATCTCAGTATGAAATAAGTCTATATGGAAGGATAATAAAGAGAGAGAGCGAAGGTTTATCCAATCTTTACTTTGCATTTAAAATATAATCCATCTCACACACTTAACAAGTGGGAACAGCAGGGATAGAACACAGAATTCAGCCCATTGCCCTTTCTTCTGCTTTACTCTCCTGGAAATTAGGTGTAGAAAAAAATTTTAGAGGAAAAAAGATGACCGTGCGTCACCAAGACTCAAGGAGGCCTCGGGAGCCTTGCTGGGAGCGCCTCGCCCCTGTCCCACCGTCTGTGGAACAGCCCCTCCCGCGCGGTCCCCACTGAAGGAGGCGGCACATCTGAAGCAAGGGGTCAACCCCCAGTCAATACATTTTCATTATTCAACTAGTGTCAGAATTTGGTCTGGAAATCTGAAAAAAACGAAAGTGTTATAGAGATTTTTTTTCCTGGTATCTGGTGAAAAGTGGCAGCTGCGCTTTGTAACCCCAGGCTTTCCGCCTTGCTTCTTAGAATCCCTGTACGTCCCTTCCACCCAACCTCGTATTTCCCCGTAAATGGAAAGGCAGGTTGTAGCTTAGCCACTGCTACACCTCTCTCCTTGGACAGACTGAGACACAAAGAAGTGCCTTGTGCAGATTTTACTGAAAGATAAAAGTGAATGTGAGGCCACAGGGCACAGTCTCCTTACTCAAAATGCAAAAAACATACATTGCAGTGACCAGCCAAGGCATCTTCTGCCAACACCGTTTCGTTTCTAGCATTTTTCTTACTTAAACGCCAAGACTAGACCGGAATAGTGTGTGGTCAATGCCATGCCGAGTTCTATTTCTTTGTGGGTGCTCGGTGGCTGTCTAGGGCTCTGAGGCAGACAAGAAGGGACGACAGGGGTTCCAGCCCCGCCCACAGTGCCCCGCCCACCTCATGCCCCGCCCACCTCACGCCCCACCCACCTCGCACCCCGCCCACCATGCCCCACCCACCTCATGCCCCGCCCACCATGCCCCACCCACATCGCACCCCGCCCACCATGCTCTACCCACCTCACACCCCGCCCACCCTGCCCCACCCACATCACACCCCGCCCACCATGCCCCACCCACCATGCCCCACCCACATCGCACCCTGCCCACCATGCCCCACCCACATCGCACCCCGCCCATCACGCACACCATCCACCCTAGAGGATTACAAGGTGACGACCAGGCCCCAGCTTCTCTCGGACATGCGCAGTGGATTCATTCGTAGAGGTACTTTGAGGTGTCAAGAATTCCTGGAGCAAAATCCTTTCTCTGACATGTGCTTTTTATTTATTCGTGCTCTCTGATTTCCTTATGCAGTGAGTACCAGACTGTCACAGGCAGGACTGTAGTTTTCTGTAAGGTAGGATAGGGGCGTGTGATTTCACACTTCCGTCTGACAGCCTAGAGCAATTCATGTGCATTATTTTAGCCAGTGCTCAGACGTGCCCCATAGCATGAGGATAACGTCCTGGGAAAGATGATGTGTGTTATCCCAGTTTTCCTTCTACTGCAGCAAGCAGAAAGAAACCACTTCTTTCCTTTCTAAACTCTTAGAAAAAAGCACAGTGAAAAAAGGAGGGAAGATATTAGCATTTATATAAGATTTTCTGTTTACTAAGGTCTTTAGTAAAATCTGTGTTAGCTTTCTTTTCCTATCTCTCTGTGTTGTCGGCATTGTGGTATTTGCATATCACAGCTTGGGACCTTAAAACACAGGAAGGTTCAATAAGCCACCTCAGGTCACTTTGGAAATTAATGGCAGAGCTGGGATTAATTCTAACTGTATTTTAGGATTGGTTTACTGAACACAATATCGTCTTCAAATCAACCAGACCCAAAGCCTGTTATTATGTAGACTTGATGATGGTGATTTCATCAAATTTCTGACGAATTTAGAAGTTTATTTTTATACAAGTAGTCAGTGAGCCTAATACTTAAAATACTTAAAAAGTCCTGGCCACGTTTTAGAAACGTCAGGGAAGGTCAGTCTGGTCAAGGATTTGAAGTGTTGGACCTTGCCTCGGAGTTTCACTCCCGTCCTCCAACTGTCTGCCAGACTGGGCTGTCTACTAGTCGGGTATCTGATGGATTTCCCACTATCAGCCTATCCAAAACTATAATTTCTGTTTAAACCTTACCTTTCTCTCACATTCCCTGTATATGTGAGCTACTGCTAAAATACAATATTTAATAATAAACTGGAAGCTTGGAGTCATCCCATCTCCTCCTTTTCTCTCAATCCTAAAATATTCCTGGTGACCAGGAGCAGGCAACACTCCCTCATCAACTCCTCATACCCTTCCGCTCTCCTTACTCTCTGCTGTCACTGTTTTAAGTGAGTTGTTATTCATTTCTTCCTGTGCTGAAATACTCCCTGATCTGAGCTCTGCTGTCAAGATTCCACAGAACTGTTATTCTAAAACAAAAATTACATTTTGTTATTCCTTTGCTTAAGATACTTCAAAGAGGGCAGCACCCATATTCAGTGGGGTAGGGTGCTGGCCACATACACTGAGGCCGGCAGGTTTGAACCCAGCCCAGACCAGCCAAAACAACAATGACAACTGCAACAACAACAAAAAAATAGCCGAGCATTGTGGTGGGCGCCTGTAGTCCCAGTTACCTGGGAAGCTGAGGCAAGAGAATCACTTTAGCCCAAGAGTTTGAGATTGCTATGAGCTGTGATGCAACGGCACTCTACCAAGGGCAGCAGCTTGAGACTCTGTGTCAAAAAAAAAAAAATAAATAAAAAATAAATAAATTCTTAAGAGACCACTGTAGAGAGGCCTAATTACCCTCTTGTTACCCTATAAACTGCTCTAGCGCATATACAAAATCCCTCAAACCTTGGCCAGTTCCCAATGCCATGTCCTGAAGTCCTCTCATGTCCTTAAACTTGGTGCTCCCTTCAATTGATCTTCTTTCAGTAAGCATTGGTGTTCATTCCCTCCATGACTAGAATGAACTCTATCTTGGCACCTGTAATACTCATACCTTCTTACCTGTCCCCATCCACCACCACCTCACTCTTCATACTAGAGTCCAAGCACTGCAAGGGTGGGAAGTTTGCATTATTATGTTTGCACTTTTAGAACTCAGTACAGAAAGTGATTTCAGATTTATTAATCAAATTGTTGTCTGAATAAATAAAAGAATAAATATCCAAATGAAGGAAAATTTCATAAATTCATAGTAAAAAGTCTTCCAGAAATTAATGTTGAAATGAATCTAAAAAAATGAATAAGCCTATAAATAAAAATACATGTGCAGCTTGGGAACATGTCCCTACCTCTAAATAAACCAAGACAAGTTCTGTAACCTTCATGAAGCTTGGTTCGCTCATGTGTCAGTTGGGAATTGTAATAACTGTAATAATTGTAATCACTATAAAGTAAGGGTAGCCTTTAAATAATTCATATAAAATACTAGTCCTACATTTTAGATTTTATTTAGGAGGAAAGACATAACTTAAAAAACATATCAGTTTCTTCTGCAACCAGCAAGTCTCCGAGAAATCGGTGCTTTCCCTGCTGTGATAAACAAAGATACTCAGGCATGTTTTCTCCATGAGGGCAGAGCCCTGGGACTGCTTATCTCAGCAGCCAACACCACGGAAAACATGGAGATGAATGGATTCATCACATGTTCAGGAATGGCAGGGAACTTGTGCAGGTAAATGTTTATTCAGTGGATTTTTAATAATCACACCACCTGTGGTTTGCAGTGTAGTTTTGCAAATACTCACCTGACACACCATGTACTCCTTATGTGACATTATCATGAATTCCAAACTAGTGGGATCTCAGTGAAAACAGCTTTGCTTTTAAATTAAAGAAAAATTATTTTTTAAAAATTACATTAGTTATATAAGCTCATGGCCATAGTCACAAATAGATGCTGAATGTTACATACTAGAAATAAAATAATGAAACATTAAAAAATTAAAACATAAGCTTTTAATAAAGAATAAATAAGGTGTTTCAACATAACAAATAACTCATGATATTTTAATTGTAATGTTAGAACTCTTGAGGAATATTCTAAGTGTGATAAAAAAGATTTTTGTAACATCGTTAAAAAATATTTAATTTCTACTATAAAAATAATATTGAACTTTTTTAGATCATGCAGTATTTCACTAGCTTATTTCACCAGGTCTGTTGTGCAGAATGAAGACTATAGTTAATAACAGTGCATTGTATTCAGGAGTTTTGCTGAATGAGTACATTTTAAGTTCTGTTGACACACACACAATAGGTAACTACGTGAGAAGATAAGTTAATTTGCTTGACTATAGTGATCATTTTACTCTGTGTATCAAAACATAATGGTGTATATCTTAAATGTATGCAATAAATAAATAAACAGGAACCACAGAGCCAAGGAAAAGAATACCTTTCACTTCTGACCTCATATTGTCATTTGGCTTAAAAAAGAAGTTGGCTGGGAGCGGGTGGAGCATGATGGCAGCTGAGTAACTGCTTCTTTTCAACTGGGCGCTGTGAGAATGGGGAGAGAAGACTCCAAGCACTTCTGGCTTGTGGGCTTTGCCCAGAAACATCTCTCTGGGGATGCAGGTGGTCAGTGGGAGACTTCTGGACCCCAAGAGGAGGACAAAAGCAGTGGAGAAGTGGAAAGTGGTGGCATTCTGTCTGAGGCCCTGGCAGCTGCCACAGCTATAGCTATGAGAGCAGCAAGATTGCAGATAGGGAAGGCCTTCCCTGCGGGGTTGGTTTTTTTTTTTTTTTGGACTTGGGCACTAAGTTGAATTACCTTAGGAGAACTTGGGTGAGAGTGCATGTAACTTTAAGCATTGTTCAGAGTCCAGGACTAAGCTACTGGCCCAGAACTGAGCTATCCTTGTTCTGCTATGGGCCCCACAACCATTGTGGGGCCCTGCAGGCTCCGCCCTGAGGGTAGCAGAGCAAGGCCTAGGCTTGGAGACCTTGGGCGAGTTATTTAGTGACTCTGAACAGCACAAAGGCTGGGACTGAGAAGGAGGGGAAGAGTAGAGCTTTCAGTGTTCAGCAGCAGCCCTCAGGGGCTTAGAGTGAGGCCAGCTTTGATGCATGTGATAAGCAGGCAGCTACTTCAGGGGACATCCCAGCAACACATGCTTTCCTGGGAAAGCTTCTGCTTAGCCAATGTTAATGGTTTAAAGTGTCCTTTAATCAGGCTGAGGAGAGATTCAGGCTATCAACCACGCTGAGTTTGAGGGCAAAGAAGTCAACAGAGGCCTCTAGTCTCCATCTCATACAGCCATATCAGCATTGTGATTAGTGTCTCATACCCCAGAAGATCACCTGTGGCCCAGACAATATTCAGCAAGATATACATACTGCTTTGTTTTGTTTTTGAGTTTTTTTTTTTTTTTTAAATTTCAACATTTTCCCCCTAGATTTTTATTTTTTTGTTCTTTCTTCATTTTTCTAGTTTAAATATAATTTTCCATTGTTGCCTTCTTTAATACAAAGAACTTCATTTTTGCTAGTGTTTCTGAACCTGTTATTTGTTTTTTCCCCCCAATTTTATCCTGTAAGGTTTTCTGATTGTTTTGGTTTGATTTATAGTATTTTTGTCTTTCCTCTCTATTTGGTGGAGGTAGGGTACTGTGTCTGCTCAGGCTGGCAAAGAGCTACTGACCTCCAGGGAACCATCCAACCCTCAGAGATTGGGGTTTTTTAAGGTGTACACCTTTATTACTCCTGTATCCCTCTTTCTGTGCCTCTCTTCTTTTTGTCACTCTTCCCTTTTACTCACCCCCCTCTCCTTTCTCTCTTTTCTTTTTTAAAATGTTTTTAAACTTCTTGCTCTTCAGTCTTCTCACCCTTTTAGTCCTGTACCAAAAGAACTCATCAAAACCTTCAGTCAGAGGCAGGGTAAATTAAAAGAGCACGAAGAAATGAAAGGAAAGTTAGGGCAAAGAAACAGATAAAGGAAAACATTCAAGAGGAAGAAACAGCAGAAAAATCCTAGTAGAATGAAAAACAAGTTCAGAGCAACCCCCCCCCCCCCCAAGGGACCATGAGGTAGCTACTGCAGAGGATTCTACCTAAAAAGAAATGTTAGAAATGACAGAAGGGGAATTTAAAATACAGATGATGAAAAAGAAGAAAATTGCTGAGAAAGTGGAAAAGAATTAAAGGAAATCCAAAAACAGAATCAAATAAGAGATGAATGATATGAACAATATAGAAAGGGTATAGCAGAGCTAAAGGAATTGAAGCAGTCAGATAGGGAACTTAAAGATGCCGTAGAAAGTATCAGTAACAGGTTAGACCATGCAGAAGACCATGCAGAAGAAAGAATCTCAGAGGTAGAGCACAAAGCTCTTGAGACAGTTAAAGAGGTAGAGAAAAAAGAGAGAGAAAGCAAAATGTTCACTGACAGAATTATGGGACTTCATGAGGCATTCAAACAAACGAGTTATAGGTATCCCAGAAGAGGAAGAAGAATGCCCCATAGGAATGGATGCCATACTAGAGAGTATTATAAATGAAAATTTCCCAAATATCACCAAAGATTCTGACATACTCCTTTCTGAGGGAAATCGGACCCCAGGTTGCCTCAACTCTAACTGAGCTTCTCCAAGACACATTGTGATGAACCTGTCCAAAGTCAAAACAAAAGAAAATATTTTGCAAGTTGTCAGGAGTAAGCACCAATTGACCTACAGGGACAAATCCATCAGGTGACCACAGACTTCTCTAAAGAAACTTTTCAAGCCAGAAGACAATGGTCATTTACTTTTAATCTACATAAACAAAACATTTTCCAGCCCAGAATTCTATATCTTGCTTATCTAAGCTTTAAAATTGATTGATAAATCAACTCTTTTGCAGATATACAAATCTTGAGGAAATTTGCCACAAGACGAGCTCTGTAGGAAATAGTTTGAACTGTTCTACACACTGAACATCACAATGGACCACCAGCAAAATAAGCACCCAGCGATTAAAGGACAGAACTTACTTCCACAATGATGCCAAAGATAAAGCTAAGTCCTGAACTTCCACAAAATATGAGGAATGCCACCACACTTACCAGTTATCTCAATAAATGTTAATGGCCTGAATTCTCCACGGAAGAGGCGTAGACTGGCTGATTAGATTAGAAACGCAAGCCATCCATTTGCTGTCTGCCGGAAACACACCTAGCCTCAAAAGACAAATTAAAACTCAGAGTTAAGGGTTGGAAGACAATTTTTCAGGCAAATGGAATTCAGAAGGAAAGAGGGGTTGCAACCTTATTTTCAGATACAAGTGGATTTAAAGCAACTAAAGTCAAAAAGGACAAAGATGGACACTTCATGTTGGTCAAGGGAAAAATACAGCAAGAAGTCATTTCAATTCTAAATATTTATGAACCTCACCTAAATGCTCCCAGGTTTCTGAAACAGACCTTAATTAGTCTGAGCAATATGATATCCTATAACACCATGATAACAGGGGACTTTAACACTCCTCTTACAGAGCTGAACAGATCCTCTAAACAGAATATAAACAAAGAAACAAGGGATTTAATTGTAACCCTAGAACAGCTGTGCTTGATAAATGTATATAGAACACTCCATCCCAGAGCTAAAGAATATAAATTCTTCTCATTGGCCCATTGAAGATTCTCCAAAATTGATCATATCCTGGGACACAAAACAAACCTCAACAGAATTAAAAGAATTGAAATTTTACCTTGTATCTTCCAGGGCACAAGGCATTAAAGGAGGAATTCAATTCCAACCAAAATGTTCAACTCTACACAAAGGCATGGAAATTAAACAACCTTATGCTGAATGACAGTTGGGTGCAGGAAGAAATAAAAGAGGAAATCATTAACTTCCTTGAGCATAACAACAATGAAGACACAAGCTACCAAAACCTGTGGGATACAGCAAAAGCAGTTCTGAGAGGAAAATTTATTGCTTTAGTTGCCTACATCCAAAAAACAGAAAAAGATTGCATTGACAAACTCACTAACCATCTTACAGAATTGGAAAAAGAAGAAAAATCTAAGCCTAAATCCAGCAGAAGAAAAGAAATAACCAAAATTAAATCAAAGATTAATGAAATTGAAAACAAAAGAATCATTCAGAAAATTAATGAAACCTGGAATTATTTTTTGAAAAAATAAATAAAATAGATAAACCTTTGGCCAGATTAACTAAAAATAGAAAAGTAAAATCTCTAGTAACCTCAATCAGAAATGGTTAAGGAGGAATAACAACAGATGCCACAGAGATACAAGAGATTATCTCTGAATACAAGAGATACAAGAGATTATACTGCAAGAAACTCTATGTCCAGAAATTTGGCAATGTGAAGGAAATGGATCAATATTTTGGAATCACAGCCTCTCCTTTTACTTAGCCAGGAAGAAATAGATCTCCTGAACAGGCAAATTTCAAGCACCAAGATCAAAGAAACAATAAAAAAAATCCCAACAAAAAAATGCCCTGATCTGGATGGTTTCACATCAGAATTCTATCAAACCTTCAAGGAAGAGCTTATTCTCATACTGCAGAAATTATTCCAAAAAATTGAGGAGGAAGGAAACTTCCCCCAACACATTCTACGAAGCAAACATCACCCTGATACCAAACCCAGAAAAAGACCCAACTAAAAAGGAGAATTTCAGACCAGTTTCACTAATGAATATAGAAGCAAAAATTCTCAACAAAATCTTAGCCAATAGATTATGGCTTATCATCAAAAATCATACATCAAGTCAAATCAGTGTCATCCCAGAGATTCAAGGCTGGTTTAACATATGCAAGTCCATAAATGTCATCCACCATACTAACAGAAGCAAAAGCAAAGTCCATATGATCCTCTCAATAAATGCAGAAAAAGCATTCGATAAAATCCAGCATCCTTTTCTAATTAGAACACTGAAGAGTATAGGCACAGGTGGCACATTTCTGAAACTGATCAAAACTATCTATGACAAACCCACAGCTAATATTTTACTGAATGGAGTAAAACTGAAAGCTTTCCAGCTTTTTAGAAATGGAACCAACAAGATTGTCCTTTGTCACTATTACTATTCAACATAGTGCTGGGAGTTCTAGCCAATACAATTAGTCAAGACAAAGAAATAAAGGGCACCCAAATGGGAGCAGAAGAGGTCTTGCTGATGATATGATCTTATGCTTTGAGAACCCCAAAGACTCAACCACAGGACTCCTGGAAGTCATCAAAAAATTCAGTAATGTCTCAGGATATAAAGTCAATGTCCACAAGTCAGCAGCTTTTGTATATGGCAATAACAATCAAGATAAGAGGCTACCTAAGGACACAACTCCCTTCACCATAGCTTCAAAGAAAATGAAATACCTAGGAATACACCTAACAAAGAGGTGAAGGACCTCTATAAAGGTAATGATGAAACCCCAAGAAAGGAAATAGCAGAGGATATTAACAAATGGAAGAACATACCATACTCATGGCTGGGAAGAATCAACATTGTCAAAATGTCTGTACTTCCCAAAGCAATCTACCTATTCAATGCCATCCCTGTTAAAATACCAACATTGTACTTTGAAAACTTGGAAAAAATGATTCTGCATTTTGTATGGAACCAGAAAAAACCCCATATAGCTAAGGCAGGCAGTTCTTAGTAATAAAAACAAAGCTGGGGGCATCAGCATACCAGATTTTAGGCTGTACTACAAAGCCATAATGGTCAAGACAGCATGGTGCTGGCACAAAAATAGAGACATAGACATTTGGGATCCAATAGAAAACCAGGAAATGAAACTATCATCTTACAACCACCTAATCTTTGATAAACCAAACAAGAACATACCTTGGGGGAAATACTCCCTATTCAATAAATGGTGTTGGGAGAACTGGATATCCACACGTAAAAGACTGAAACTGGACCCACACCTTTCCCCACTCACAAAAATTGATTCAAGATGGGTAAAGGACTTAAATTTAAGGCATGAAATAATAAAAATCCTCAAAGAAAAATGCATAGAAAAAACACTAGAAGATACTGGCCTGGGGAAAGACTTCATGAAGAAGACTGCCATGGCAATTGCAACAACAACAAAAATAAACAAACAAGACTTTAAATTAAACTGAAAATCTTCTGTACAGCTAAGGAGACAACCACCAAAGCAAATAGGCAACCTACACAATGGGAAAGGATATTTGCATATTTTGAATCAGACAAAAGCTTGATAACTAGGATCTATAGAGAACACAAATTAATCCAGATGAAAAAAGCCAACAATCCCATATATCAATGGGCAAGAGACATAAATAGAACTTTCCCTAAAGAAGACAGATGAACGGCTATCAAACATGAAAAAATGCTCATCGTTCCTAATTATTGGAGAAATACAAATCAAAACTACTCTGACATATCATCTCACCTCAGTGAGAATGGCCCACATCACAAAATCTCAAAACTGCAGATGCTGGAGTGGATGTGGAGAGAAGGGAACACTTTTACAGGGCTGGTTGGTCTGCAAACTAATACAACCTTTTTGGAAGGTGAACAGCCTCTGGCATGTTGGAACGTGTGAAGTATGGAGAATTCTTAAAGAAGTCAAGCTAGGCCTCTTTGATCCTGCAATCCCTTTACTGGGCATCTACTCAGAAGAAAAAACATCCCTTTACCGTAAGGACACTTTGCAGCAACCCTGTAATACAGTTCCTCTTGTTGTGGTGACCCCCCCAACCATAAAATTATTTTTGTTGCTAAAGTAGTATAAAAGCATCAAATGCTAAAGTACCAATGAAAATAATTTTATGGGTGGGGGTTACCACAACATGGGGAACTGTATTAAAGGGTCACAGAATTAGGAAAGTTGAGAACAACTGCATTAGACTGTTTCTCGCAGCTCAATTTACAATTGCCAAAATGTGGAAACAGCCTAAATGCCCACCAACCCAGGAATGGATTAATAAGCTGTGGTATATGCACACCACGGAATACTATTCAGCCATTAAAAAAAAGATGGAGACTTTACATCCTTTGTATT
>CAUYPK010114771.1:0-21497 GCA_963574355.1 Loris lydekkerianus
AAAATAAAGATATTTTAAGATAAATAAAGCTGAATGAAAGGATTGCTTTCAGATGGGAGTAAAATAAACCAGATTAAAACACATATCTGCAAGAGAAAACAAAGAATGCACAAAATGGAAAATAAATGAGTAAATACAAAAGATTATGTTTTCATTCTTCTTGTGATTTATACAAAATAGCACTTTTTATTAAAGCAAAAATGATTATAATGCAAAGTGAAGTTTACAGTAGAACAGGAAGTAAAAGATAAAAATTCAGTCATCCTAATGACAGTGTGGGCAATTAATTGAAATTATGCTGCTATGAGGTTATTAAACTTGGGAAGTAGGAATCTTGAAACCAGAAGTGGGAATTGGGCAATGATGGTTAGGAAGTGGGAAAGAAGTAGTGTGCAATGTCCTATGTGAGATGTGAAGAGATAAAATATTGACTTTAAATAGACTACATAATTAAAAATGCATATTATTAACCCCAAAGCAACCACTATACACACACACACACACACACACACACACACACACACACACACATGCACAGAGGTATAAACAAGATAACAAAGGAAATAAAATAGAAAATACTAAACAATATTTTATTACCCTAAAATAAGGCATGCACAGAGGTATAAACAAGATAACAAAGGAAATAAAATAGAAAATACTAAACAATATTTTATTACCCTAAAATAAGGCAAGGACAAAACAGTAGAGAAACAATGGGAATCAGAAGAGATAAATGAAATTCAAATAGCAAGACATGAACAGAAACCAACCACATCAATGATTACATTAAATATAAATACACCAATCTTCCAGTCAAAGGGCAGAGATTATCATGCTGAATAAAAAAGCAAGAGCCAACCATATGCTATTTATAAGAAAAGCTTTTTTTTTTTTTTTGAGACAGAATCTTACTATGTTGCCCTATGTAGAGTGCTGTAGTGTCACAGTTCACAGCAATCTCAAACTCATGGGCTCAAGCAATTCTCTTGCCTCAGGCTCCCAAGTAGCTGGGACTATAGGAACCTGCCACACTGCCTAGCTTTTTTTTTTTCTTTTTTTTTTTTTTTTATAAATGAGGTCTCGCTCTGGCTCAGGTTGATCTCAAACTCATAAGCTCAGGCAATCCACCTTCCTCAGCCTCCCAGAGTGCTAGCATTGTAGGCATGAGCCACTGTACCTGGCCAAGAAAAGCATTTTTAAATACAGAAGGTGGGAAAAAAAAAATGTACACATTTTTAGAAAGAAATAATCTATATTAAATTTGTAATTCTCAAGTTATATTTGACTTCTGCAACTGCAAGAAATACTTGATATGATTTGTATTCATCTTTTATTTGTATATATTAAGTATTACTATTTTAATGCAACTTCTTTCCTTTCTTAAAACGTGTGTATCTATTTTTTACTCTCTCCATATAAAGAAATAATATGTTGAAAGTAAAGGATGGAAAAATCTATACCATGCAACGATATGACCGAACAATTTCTCCTGGATAAATATCCATAAAAATATTTTGATGTGAATATATTCTTCATAGATTCATTCATAATAACCAAAAACTGGGAACAATCTATATGTCCATAAACAAGTGAATAAATAAACTGTGGAATATTCATAAATACAGTACAATATTCAACAAAAAGGAACATACTACTGATATGTGCAACACCATGGACAAATCTCACAGACATCTGGCTAAACAAAAAAAAAAAAGTTGCATTCAAAACATTACATAGCATGTAACTTCATTTATGTGAAATTCTAGAGCAGTCAAAACTAGTTTGTGGGAATAAGATCAGCCCAACAGTTGCCTTGGTAGGGAGAATGGGAGTAGAATTGACTGCCAAAGGGCACAGTGGAACTTTCTGAGGTGACAAAAATGTTCTTTCTTGAATAGACTGGTGGCTGCATTATGTTTGTCAAAAGTCATTGCCCTATACACTTTAAAAACACATTAACTTTATTTTGTGTAAATTTTATTTCAATAATGTTGATTTAAATTTTAAAAAATTAAAGGCAATTAAACTCTTCTTTTTTTGCCATCACCATCAAATATGACCAACACACCTCATTCAAGAAAGAAAGAAGAGAGATTTAGAGGGTCAAAATGAAATAGGAGCCTGCCTTAAAAGCATTAACTGTCCCCTGCCCCTTGTCTATTCTGAATTTAGTTTTTGAATTATCATACAATACTATTATTGTTACTGATCAACTTTATTGATCTTCAGATGCAGTTTAGTTGTCTAAAAATCTAGTTTCTAAAATTGTTTTGTAAATCAAGAGAAGTTCAAAAGCATAAAATATGTTCTTAGTCCAAGAAGCATTCCTATACCACTGGAGAGGCACAGACTACAAAACCAGAAAGGTTTGAATATGCCTTTGTGTTAGGTACAGGATCAAGGCAGGAACTAAGAAGCCACCACAGTGACCTGGAAACCTGAGATCCCAGGTATTGGTCTGGCAGAATTGTCATTGTCAGCTAATGAATCTGTAGAGAAAAGAGTTTGAAATCCTTAGATTTTATTACTACATTTTACCAGTCTACCAAGATACTTACAGTTTCATCATTATAAGTGAAAGCAAGACTTAAATATTTTGCAATAGGACCTGCTTTTTGGAGCTAGTCCACTCCATTCATTTCTCCACTCCCTGGTGCCACTTGTACCTGCTGCGTCTGCTGGGAGAACCACACCATCACTTAGATGCACAGTGAAAAGGTTTGTCTCAAACTGCCTCAGGATTTAAGGATGAACAGAATAAGGAAACCTCCTCCCTTTAAAGAACTCCATGTAGCGCAGCGAGAAGGCATCATTTCCCAGTGGTTTTTATTTCTTCCCTTCCCTCTTATCCTCCAGCTTACCCATTGCTACACACACACATACAGAGAAGCAGATGAGGCTCCAAACCACCAAAATGATAAAATGGGAGAAGATACTGATTTATGAGGGTGCTACAAGAAGTATAACTAGGTGAAATTGACCAAAAGGAAGTATAGGCTGAATATCAAGAAACATTTCAACTCAGCAGAGTGTGAAGCCAGCTCCCCAGAGAAGCCAGGGAAGCCCTATGGCTAGAAATCATTACACTCTCCACCATGCGAAATAACTGGCTGTGGCCTGGCTAGACGGAAAGAAGAGAGCAGGGGTGCAATTTACATTTCACTAAAATCCTAGAACCACTTTGCTAAATACATCATTCTCCGAAGAGTGAGAGTTCCGTTTTCCATATTCATTTTCTCTCTCACTCTTACAGAGTACCCCCCCCCAACACACACACATACACACACACATCCACCACTGCACACTTCCGACATGATGAATGGAACTAGAAGACTTTGCATATACCTTACAGGGCCCAGGGCCTCAGTTTCCATTAAGCTTTTCTTTCCTAACCTTCCTCCACCTCATCAGCCTCTTTACTTGCCACTGTTCATCCGGCCCCCCTCCCCTTCTCACAATATTCCTTTATTTCCCTCAATTTTTCATTAACCATTATATTTATGCTGGTGCCCCCTAGGTAAGGTAGCACTGGCCTCAGGGAAAGCACACACACACACACACACACACACACACACACACACACAGGGGCAGACAGGGGCAGATAGGGGTAGACAGTGTATTCATACACTTCATGGTTCTTGGGTAAAGCTAGGTTAATTACCCAGAATGATCAAAGTAGCATGCTAGAATATTGAGGATTATTTTATATTTCAGTACCTCCTATTTTTAGTACTTCAAAATTCTATTACATTGCTACATCAAACCTAGTCAAAAGGTAAAAATGCCTGCAACCAGCTCACAACTCCCCACAAACCTTGTGGCCAAAAAGTTCTCCAAAAGAAAAGCTGACAACCCTCATCATATGCACGGATAAGGCTGAGGCAGGCTGCCAGCTCTTCCTGCTGTGAAGATGGACAAAGCGACAAGAAAAAAGCATAATGCTGCTTTCATTTCAAACCCCATGTAAGGCACGGGATCGGGTATGACCTTTCATTTCTCAGTCTAAGGCATAAAGCGATACACTAGAATGGATGACAAACTCTGGGGAGCATGATTTGCTAGTCTAGAAAAGCTGGGGATAGAATTGGCACCTCCATGGCTGACATAGATCAACATAATTTGCCCTTGAACTTGACCCACTGGAAAGTGGTGGCCAAGGCATGCAACATTCACAGCATCAAACCTAGGGGAGCATCACTGCAGATTTCCAGTCTGTTAGTATCCTATGGATGGAGGAAAAGTGTCACTTCTAGATCTATGTGAGTGCAGAACCTGATAGCCAAAGGTTTAAAACAACTAAATAGAAGTTTGAGCATTGATTAAGTGTGAATAAAAATGAGGTCCCACCGTGACTAATTCTGTACTGACTTGCTTGTGCAGTGTCTATTAAGGACAGCTGGAAAAGCTTCAATGTTAGCATGTTACTGCCCTCTCCTGGGCAAAAGGTCAAAGTCGGTACAGATGGGTGAGTCATAACTTTTTCACGTTTGCATGCCCCATGAGAGCCAATCTTTAATCCACTCATAAGCCTTTGAAAAAACATCTGCCTTGTCTGTCTTCCACATGCAAACCTCTCTCCATGACCACCACCATTTCACCTTTTCTACCAGATCACAGACTTCATCAGTGGGTCACAGGTGACAGTGGGGAAGGGACTGGCATTGTCCACTGGAATCATGCTGGGAGGGCAGCCCACAACTTCAGAACGTTCTATCAATCAGCTTTTTAAGTAGCTTTCCCTTTTGCTGTTTATTACCCTGGAATTGTCCCCAGCAATTCTGGGTCTGAGAAAAATTCATTTTCCACTTCACCCAGCACATAATCTGCCTTCAGCCATAGGCCCAGGCACTTACGGTGTTGGAACCTACTTGTACAACTAAAGACAGCAAGGAGACAAGTCAAATCTGTCAAGTGTAGAACATAAATGTCTTAGCACAATAATCAAGTAAATGAGGTGAAAGCTATGTTGATTGGTTTGATGTAAGCACATCAGATTGTGTAAAAAAACAACACATTGTACCCCACATATGCATAAATGTATTCATAATCTATATGTATATGACTTAATAAAAAAAAAGAAAGAAAGTAGTCAAGTCTAATTCATTTATAATTTTAAGGGCTAGAATAACTTCTCAAAATTAATAAAAACTCAAATCTTTTGGAAGTAATTATTTTAAGGCTTTCAGTTGCTGTTCAAATAACATTTTAAAAGACAATGCATTTGAAGACTAAGTAAAATAAAGTGAGACAAGTTCATTAAGAACATCCTTATAGGCCTAAGTTAGGTAATAATCTATTTTTTAAGAAGTTCCCAAGTAAGTTACCTATTTCCAATTTTCCCTTTCATACAAAGGACAGAGAACAGGTCTGAATTTATAGAAATTAAAGGAATCCAAATTAATGGAAATTTAGAATACAGTGTCTTTCAATAGAGACGATAATCACTTTAAAGGATTCTCATCCTCGACAAATATTTATTCAGGGCTTGCTGCGTACACAGCACTGTACTTGGGGATAGAGAACAATCTCATTATCGTGTCTTCCCGTGAAGATAAATCATAGAAAATCCTGAAAGATGCTGCTGGAGTCATGTTACTTGGCTCACGCTTTGATCACGTCCCTGACCCCACAGTGGCAGGTGGATGGGATGGGAGTGGAGCACAGGACCACAGCAAATGAGGGGGCCTCTCTTGTAGACAGAAAGCAGCCACTTCTCTTTGATAAGAACCGCGGTGGCCTCCAAGCACTCCTCATTGAATGTGCCTGCCAACGCACCAGTGTTTTAGCAACACTATTTCATTCAATCAATCCCCCAAACAGCCCTGTACATGGATCTTTTTACTACTCCACCACTTTAATGATGAGAAAAGGGAAGTGTACAAAATTTTGGGAAAGATGCTTATCTTTCCCAAAGTTACAAAACCTTAAGAAGTAGAGTTAGGATTCAAATATGAGTCTGTCTGAGTCATTAACTCCTATACTACACCACCCCCTTCATGTCTGAAATGGAATCAGCCCATCACGCTTGCTATGCAGAGCCATCGACAGCTTATAAGAAGGTAATTTCTGGAGGATAATAAGTTTATGTCAAGGATCATGAAGTCAGATGGTGTCATACTCCTACTCAAAATCCTCAACATTCATCACTGATTCTCCATTGAATTTAAAATAAAGACCAAATTCTTGCCATGGCCTACAAAGCACTGCATAAACCTGCCCTGTCTGCCTCTGTGACCTCATCTTCCCTATTCCATTCCATTTACTACCTTCTGAGCACGGCCTCCTTGCTTTTTCTTTCATCACTGTCTATTCCCTTACCTGTCTCCAGTGTTATAGCACATGTCAGTCTCTCCTATCCTTAAATTCATGTCTGTTTGTTTATTGTCTTTCTCATTACAATGAAAGCTTCCCGAGGGCAGGGACCTGGCCTCATGTGCTCACTGCTATTTCCCTGGCACTGAAACAATTCATAGCACATAGTAGACAATAAATATCTGCTGAAAATGAATAAAGGAATGAGCACAAATTCCTCTATCAATATGTTCATATTTGCCTACTTTGCTTTAATTTTCATTTGTAAAACAAAGCTAGAAAGGACAACTTCAAATGTATATAGATGGGCCTATTCATGATCCAAATTATCTAATTTTCCCCATTCCCATCTCAGTCTTATACTATTCCTCAAATCTGAAATGCCATGTTCTCAACTGCCACGTACCCACTTCCTACAAGTGCTTTCTGTGATTTCCTCTAACCACACACTGCTAAGAAGAGGCAACTATTTCAAGGCCACTATCTCAGTCACACAATCCAACATTTCATATCCTAAATAATCAAATAACTTTCACGTGTAGCTGCATGTAGTCTCCCCTCTCCTGCCCCAAGGTAGCTTCCCAGTAGAAACAGAACTGTGAAAGTTTGCCGGAGAACCTTCCAGCCAGCCAGACTACAGTCTACCTATTGTTCCGCAACCAAGTTCTAGCACATCTCTGTGTGCAGAGAAACAGTGAGATGCCTTTGGGGAAAACGGCAAGAACAGATCCAGTTATTAAGTACCTACTATGATTTTACATCCACTTCCTCTAGTCCTTCCAACTTTACAAGGTAGGCTTTGCACTCCCCATTCTATAAATTCACTGATAATAATGAGTATTGGAAAACTCAAACAATTTGTTCAAGGTCCCAAGGTTAAGTTAGAGAAGTGATATGAGCACAGATCTGACTTGAGTCCAAAAAAAGAAACATTTCTGAAAATGTTAACAGAAGGTTTTCATCTAATTAATCAGGCATTTTTCACAAATTGACTGCATGTCTCATCAGCCATCATAGGTGATCTAGAATACAAAAGAAATGCAGAAGTTCCCAGCTAAGAGGGACAGCTGTGGACCATCCATTTTCTTACATGCTCCCAGCTTTAAGTTTTCCAAGTGTGAACTACTGGTTAAGTTAATTTGTATGGTCCTTGTAAACTCTGAGTTGTTCATCACAAATCACTTTGCTCCTTTTAGAAGGCTACAGCTAGAAAACTAAACTGCTTTTCCAGTATTGCTTGTTTTTTAAGAATAGGGTGGTTCAATACAAGATCCTGAGTTTACACAAATAATAAATAGAAGCTAAAGGTCTAGGGCATAAACAAACTGGAGAGGTCTGGGAAAAAACAAAAACACAAAACACAAAGCAAACCTACAGACCCAACTAAGCACTTGCTACTCTTCATGTTCCATTGCCTTAATCCACTAAATGTATCATTACCGTATCAGAAAGAATGAGAAGCGGAAAAGTGGGAAATATAGTGACGAGGTGTTGCAATGTTTTAACTAACCTGCCCTTCCTTCTGAAGGCTGTGTTTTCCTGTCCCCGCAGATTACCGGCACGTTACCGGGTATTACTGCTTGATAGTGGCTTGACTGCCTCATCTTGAGAAAGCTGCTTTAGGAACTTACTACAGTTGATCAGACCAGAATCTTTGTCTTGCCAGGTAGAATGGTGGTAAGTTCTTGCAAATATAATGGCAATAGTTATTCTGTAGGCCACTTCCACATATCCTTCCTGAGAGCTGGCCCTCTCATGGAAGACAGTAGGCACAGCAGCCCTCCCCGTGTGTGATGATCCTCCAGTAATGTGGGCTGCGTGCCAGCCAATGAGGGGTGAATGGAGGTGATCACTCTGTCTCAGAAGCAACAGTATTGAGGCAATGGCAAAAAACAGGTTGGTTCAAGCCCAGCTGAAGTCTATGAGGTATCAGAGAACATAAACAAGCCTCTTCTTCACCTGATTGATTAGTCTGATGCAGTCACACTTGGAAGTAAACCATCTATTTAATTCCAAGGAATGACTACAGAGGTCCAGTAGGGCAGCCTCAGATGGCAAACCCCTGTGCAGACGTATTGTAACAACACAGACAGAGCATGGAGATACAAGAACAAGCCAGATTGGGGAATGCAGGTAGCAGCTCTGTGGGACATTCCAGAAGATAATGCAGCCCACTCCATTGAGATATCTAGTAAAAAATAATGGTGGGTCAAAGAAGGAAACAAGGAAAGTCAGGTATTGAAGTTAGTATAAATATGTAAATCCCGTGGGGTAAAGGGGCATCAATAATGTCTTTGAACTTTTTTGCTCAGTTACCCACTAAAAAGATTCTTAAAAACTTGTTCTTTTAGGCTGACATCTACATTTTTTTCATCATAATCTAAATGGCTGCAAAGGATATAAACATACAGTAAATACTAACATTTTAAAATAAAGTTATTCCATCACTCTTTCAAATTATTCCTGGGAATATAAAGACCATAATGACTTGATATCTACCACCATCCACTTTTAAAGTGGAAAATTATGAAAAATGAAACACAACTTTAGGCTATGATGATGGAGGGAAGGGGAGGATGAGGGATGGGGAGGGTGTGGGAGGGATAGTAGGGGGACCACACCTATGGAGCACATTGCAAGTACAAGTTGGTTCTATCACATGCAGAACACAAATGTCCTAATGCTATAAATGGGTAAATGAGATAAAATGTATGCTTATTAGTATGATTTAAGCACTCCAATCTGTACAAATAATCAACACACTGAAATGGGCCTAAATGTATTTATGATCTATGTACAAAAGACTTAATTAAAAAAATAAAATTAAAAAAAAAAGTGGAAAATTAAGCTCCTTTTTCTTAAGTCATAAATTTGACGTCATTCATTTCGTTCCCTGACATTGTATTTCTCTCCCATCTCCCCCATATTTTATCATAATGTAATATAAATGTTAAGTTATATACATGATGCTTGAAAGCAGTTTACTCTCTATTATACTTCTTTGCAACCAAATCATGTATATGTATTGAAGTTTATGATTATTTTTCACTTCCTGTAATCATAAGACTCTTAAGTATTTAACTGTTCTTTTCTGGATTGGGAATGGTATTATAACTATATTTATAAATATTTGGTAAAAATAACAATTGCATTATAAATTTTGACTGCAAAGTATTAAATAAAAATATCAAAATCTTCTTAGATTTTATGTTACATGCATTTTACCATAGTAAAAAATATATATATATATGTATAATATTATTAGAAACAAATCTCTTAATAAGCTACATCCAGGGATAATTACATCATCTTGATGAAAGGTGCTTCCCCTAACATCAGTGTTTCTGATTATCCTGTTATGTGGCCCCAGAAGTGTTTTCACCTTAGGGCAACGCGTATTATAAAATTATGGATAAATTGAGTGATCTGATTTTCTTTTGTAAAAAGATAACTGTGAAAGGAGATATAGCACTTTTTAAAGCAGTTAGATGTTAGGAAAGAAAATACAGGGAAACTGCAGATCTGGAGATTAAGTCCCTTAAAAGTGCCCACGCCTTCACACTCCTTGGAAAGTCTTCACGTACTCACAAAGGTATGTTCTCCAGTCTGTTGCTGGGTTTGAGACCTGGAACACTGTTGACCTGTTGATTTTTTGAACTGACGATGCTCTGGTCATTGTAGCTAATAAATCATGAAATTGTATGTACATACCCCCTCCCTGTCCATGTCCCTATCAGTAGGAAAAGGCTGGGGCTCCCTGTGTGGACTCTGCTGGGATGCTACCAATCGAGGCTGCCTGTTGCTTTCTTCTCCTCACTATCTCCCAGTGGGAGAAAGTCAGCAGCTTGGACCAGCAAGCAGCAAAGCCTATGAACTAGCCTTTGCCAGAGCAGCTGTAGCACAGCTTACTGGAAGAACATGGTCCACGAGGAAATCTTTATTTTCCTCACTATGTCACCCTTGATAGACATAGTGCCAACCTCAAACTCTTGGGCTTAAGCGATTCTCTTGCCTCAGCCCCCAAGTAGCTAGGGCTATAGGTGCCCACCACAACGCCCGGATTTTTTTGTTGCAATTGTTATTGTTGTTTTAGCTGGCCTGGGCTGGGTTCAAACCCGCCAGGCTTGGTGTATGTGGCCAGCACCCTACCCACTGAGCTACAGGCACCAACTATATCTTATATTTTCAATCATCCATCCCTTCCTCTCCTTTTCAACTTGAAACTGTAGTGTAAAAAGTTGCTGTTGAACCACCTTTGACTGTGGTTCATTTCCCAGCAATGGCCCAAGTCCTCTGCTGATGACACCAAATGTATCACCACAGCAACCATCATTGACATTCAGTGCAAAGCTAAGGATGAAGCATGAATTGTTCTCCAAATCAGTTCCCTAATGTTAAACTCGTGTCATCTCTCACCTTCTGGGCTCACTGGCCTATCCCAAAGCCAGGGAAGCAGCACATTTTTAAGCTAAAATGGTTCCTTCGCTTTCCTCAGAAGAGCTTCACAAGAACACTATGAGAAAGGTGATCTTATTGCCATCTAGGCTCTGAAAGGATGATACTGATTCATATATTCATTCAAACTCAATTATATTTCCAGTGAATTCTAGAAAAGGTGCAATGGGAGAGAAGATGCTATCTAAAACTATCGATAAATATGATACAAAATGTTGAATTGTTGTTGAATGGAGACAAAAGAGAAAGTTCTGGGGCAAATATAGCCACATTGCCTCATAGAAAAAGCCTAAAGAAAGTTTCTGCCAGGGGGGATCCTTGAGGTAAATGCTTTCTTTTCCAAAGGATCAATCCAACCCTGCCCTATATGCTGAATTCAAAAATGGGCCAGGATGAAAGAACACCAAACCTTTGTTAGCCCTCCGGGGGTACTAAAGACGCTGAAGTGTGTGTCTTGCTGAGAGAGCACTGTAAATAGCAAAGAAGTCCTATTTTTCTTTGCTCTCAGACAAAGCACAGTCCTACAGATTTGGTCTCAGATTTTTTTATATATCCTCTCAAATTCATTTTTGCCAGAGTCATCCAGTTCTGCTCTGATGCCAAAGATTTTAACACAGTTGGTGGTGGCAGAGCCAACACTGGTGACTTAACAAAGTCTGTTCATTCAACAGCCACATTTCTGAAGGGAAGACACCTGGATACTGAAGGAACAACTGTACCTCTGATTACAAAATTTCTGAAATTCCCCTAAATGTAGGTTACATCACTCCCATCAGCATACCAAGGATGGTACGTCTTGATTTACTTTTGAGTAAAGATTCAAAAGTTGTGGTACCTGGACAGGCATCCTGAATGTAAGGAAGGCAACTGGTGGCTAATGGGAATTCTGTGGACAGGAAGGACATTCAGACTTGCCAGGACTTTGGTACTTCTAAACTGATGGGCAGCCACTCAGGAAACCCAGGGGTCACAGACTCACCAGACTACTCCAGACAGAAGCTTTTTCTTTGAAAAAACTAAGTTCTTGGGAAAAGAAGGTCTGGCTAAATCAGTACCTTCTAAAGAAGGTACCCCCAGAGGTTCTACAACTTTCCCTATACCTCGAATCCCCAGCAGGGGCAAACCGTTAGTCCCTACAGCAGATGATGGCAGAAATTTGTGTGGTTACTGAACTTTGGAGGATCCTTGCTTCAACCCTTAGAGTCCTCAGTGATACAAATCAGGGATGAATCCATTAGCTAAAGGATTCAGAATTTCTGGAGAGAATTTAGGGGAGAAGGGGTAATGTTGATTTGCATTTGAGGCTGCCCAGTGAGAAAACCCCAGCTGGGTGAAAGAGCTATTAGAGATCTCGCAGAAGCTTCAGGCTGCTACGGAGAAATCTCAAATGAAGTTCCTAATTGTTCCACCTTCTAGTCTCTCCCACATGCTCCAGAACCTCTGAGATCAATGGAAGAAACTCTTCCTCTCCCTTTCCCTTTTCCTGCATGTTTTTTTCTTTTTTTTTTCTTTTCTTTTTTTTTTTTTTTTACAGGAGTGGTAAAGGCTCTGAGACCTCCAGTCTGAACATTCAGCCAGAGGAGGACGGGGCCTTCTCAAGTGCTATAAGTATAAAAGTCGCAGGCACATCTGTGATCAGTCAAAGCACTGACATGGGGTGCTTCAGCCTTGAGGACTCTACAATCTGTGTTGCCACTGGCCTCTCTCCTCGGGTGCCAGGCACCCCATAGTGGACACAGGATTATCAACAAACTATTTTACTCATAAATGTGTTCTGGTATCATCACAGAGTAAGATCACAAAACCAAGAAGTTGCACTAAATATAGAGCATGTTGATGGACATTGAGATAAACAAAACATGGATATAGCTTGAAGGGAATCAGCAAAACAATCCCCACCTTCAGGTATGTACCAGGCTACACTGTGTTTACAGAACAGCAGCCTGCAAGAATCAAGTCAGTCAAATGCATATTTATGGTGAACTTACTAGATGTAAGACATTACGAATCTCCAATACATACAATATTAATTAAGGAGGAATTTACAAGAGAGCAACAAAGAGTCCTAAACATTTGGAAATAGGAATTCGAATGATTTTTCATCACATTGATTACAGAACCTAAAAGGAAAAATTGAAAGATGGTTGAAGGAAAAAAGAAAGTTAATGCTTTAACAGAAGACTCTGATCAATTTGCTATTTCCTCTGAAGCTAAGGAATGATTTTATACTGAATAAGAAAAACGTTATATTAATATATGGAAGCATAACTGGCCAAAATGAAACATCACACACTAGAAGTTATTAAAGAGTTTGCAAAGTATCCCTCCTTGTTAGAATTCATTAAAACAGAGTAGATATAAATCAACCCGAGAGTGATTACCAAAACCCCAGCCCAGGCTTAGCCCCATGCAGTGTAGCATGTGGTTGAAAGTGGGATCTCTGTTGTCAGACTTACCTGGTTCATATTCTAGCTTGGCCACTTAGGGACCATCAACTTCAGACTGGTTATTTAATCTCTTCAAGTTTGTTTGCTTATTTGGAAAATGAGGATGATAAGAGGACTTGCCTCATTAAATTATTGTGAGGATTAAGTGAAAACATGCATGCAAAAGCATTTAGCTCACAACTGGCATGGGAAACTCAATAAATTGTTGTTGCTGCTTATATTGGAGCTCTTACCTATCTAGAAATTACTTGCCCAGGGATCTAGCTTGCTAGATTGCAGTCAATAATGAAGAAGTAAAGCAAAAGAATTGCTAGGATGTCTCAGATCCCTGCACAACAGTAAATGCCCTCTGCTCTCTGAGCCCACATTCATGCCTCTGACTCATGCTTTGGGTGCAATTCCTTATAAACAGTTTTCACTTCAAATTTATGGAGAAAAATAAGTTTTAGGTACAATATCACTTTGGTAGAAGCAGTTCAAGCAAGGCCATTTTTTAAATATAACCAGAATCTGTATCAGAAATGAACTCAACACATTTCCTCTGATTGACAGTCCAAGCCACGTGCAACATAGAAACAAAAATCTAAGCTTAACCAGAAAAATGAAAAATAAAGAACAAGATCTCCACTCCAGAGGTAGTGCTTTTAGACATAAAAATTTCAAACACTTCCCATTTCCTTATGAGCATTCCAAGAAGAACCAGACCAAGAGAAAGCAATGCCATGGCTTGCCAGATAAAATACAGGACACCCAGTTGAATCTGAATTCCAGTGATAAATAATGAATACTTTTTAGGATAAGTATGAAAACATTACAATATCTGGAATATACACTAAAAAATTGTTGTTTTGAAATTCAAATTTAACTGAGCATTATAATTTGCTCAATCTGACAACCCTAGACATGGTATAGGGAATCCTTATATGCAGACTACCTCATGTCAGAAATGAACTAGAAATATTGAAAAAAAAAATTGATTGGTTTCTGAACAGTCTCTGCCTGGTAGACCTCTTAGAGAGAATTCATTCCAGGGAAAGATGGAAACCCTGTAGCCTGAATAAGAAAAACCGTTGTAAAAAAAGTTTAGCCTAAATGTAAGGGGTGATGAGGTTCCCTTGGGAAAATTAGCTTGTCTTGTTAACAGGATATTCAGGTCAAATAATCCATTCTGTTTGTAGAAAGCTCACAGCATCCAAAAGCCAAGAACATGCAATTCATGGTTGGGAGAGCTGTATCATCGCACCCATGTGTCAAAACTCCAGGAAGAAGTCGTAGAAACTACGTGTCCATTGCACAAGCTCCCCAGCACAACACATTTACTTTTATCACACCACTCACCACCCAAAATATCATTTCTAATCCATCTTCCCCTCTCTCTCGAGACTGAGAGCTTCTCAAGAGCAGAGACAGAATCTCATTTACCTGTGAAGCCACAGTCCTAAAAGTGACCACAAAATACAGCTGATTAACATGAGAGGCTTCTGCAAAGGAATTCATAGTAAGAAGGCACTAAACAGACTTTATTGGGAATAAGTCAGAAAAGAGAGAAATAAAGCTATTTGTATTAATTCCTCTCAAAAGATTAGATATGTTTATCTGTATAGGTTTTATACATAAATGTATTTTATATCAACAGTAAATCTCTGGGTATATATAGAGAGAGCAATAAGAAAGAAAAACATCAAAAGCTTTGTTGAGTTTTGGGGGGGTGGGGATTACACACATATAATGATATAAAAATAAAAGTGTATAGAAGGTAAGGAACTTACGGACATGTGTATTTGTGAATATCAAATGGCCACTCGGAATACATTCACTAGCTTCCACCAAGGAAGCAAGCGATATTAGGAGAAAGACTTACCTGGATCTCTTCCTAAAAATATCCAGATCTCCAAGGCACTCGATTCTAGAATCAGCTCTCAATGACAGTCCCTGTTGTGTTAATGAATCTGCAATTCACTCTATCTGCTCCCTCCCCTTTCAGCAGTGCCCACAGGAAGCCACAAATCGGGCGTTAGTAATGGTGCCCATGAATGGCATCACAGAAATGAACCTGAAATACTCTCAAATCCTAATAGTGCTTCGGGAAACCGTCCACCCTGTCTAGAAGACCCATGTTCCATCTCATTGATCCTCCCCCTTTGCTTCCCTGCCCGGCTTCATACTGCACTCCCTCCCTCTGCACCTCCCCATGCAGCCTTCCCCCTCTACCACTGCGACCCCATCCTCCTTCCTCATAGATTGTTGAAGCAGTCATTGACTATGCTGAAAGGCATGACTGCCAGTTGGCCCTCGTCTGGCCATGTACTTAACATATATAAAAATGTGTGGTCTCTAATACCCCAGGATCCGGGCATGGGAAGAAAATGTTAGAACTTCTACTTGCATTTAATTTCATTAAATCTCACCCTCACTCATTGTTAATTTCTGGTTTTATGTGTGCTTTATAATGGCCACAATATATTAGATAGAATACACATATAATTATGTACTAAATAAACATCCCAGGCATTGGCATTCCACTTCTATAGCACCACATAACAAACCACCCCAAAACTTAGGGGCATTAAATAGTAGCCAGTTTATTAAGCTCACAGATGTTTAGAGTCAGGATCTAGGCGAGGCATGTCTGGGATTGTTTGGTTAGGTTCCATGACTTTTAGAGCCTCAGAAAGACTCAAGCATCTGGGGAGTGGAGGTGCTAGAATCATCTGAAACTTCTTATGTGGCTGACACCTAGGCTCAGCCGGGATGATTGACCAGAGCAGCTCCACATGACCTCTCTGTGGCTTCTCCCACCATGGCCACTGGGACATCCGGGGGGCAAGTGAAAAAAGGGAACCAGGTGGAAGCTGCATGGCCTTTGCTGACCTAGTCTCAGAAGTCCCCTAGTGTCATTTTCTCCATACTTCATTGGTCAAAGCAGTTCTAAGGTTGCTCAGTTATTAGAGGAGGGGACTAGACTCTCCACCCCATGATGGGGAGTGGCCGGATCACACTGCAGATAGGATGTGAGATGCAGTCACCTTCAGATAATCTGCCCTAATTTGCGTGTTTGCTCTGAGATCTCCCCTCAACCTTTCTCTTCATTGCTCTGTATTGCAGGGAACAAAAGTTTTGCAGACCACATGTCCAACCTCCTTTGCCAAACTGGTTCTGGCTAGGATTTAATGATGGAGACACTGCCAGGAAAGTGAGGGGGTGCTGAAGGGAGCTGGGATATATCCCACCTTCTCTGCCCCTTGGTGAGCAGCTTCTCAGGGGCTGTGCCTCCTTTATTCTCTGCTAGGCAGCCACCTCTTGCTCCATTTCCCAACACACATCTACTGTGTGACCTAAAGATTCATTCTGGCTTCCTGCTTTGCTGACCTGGGGTTGCATATGGGAAGTGGTCACACTCCAGTTAGCTTTTCAGCTCTTATCATCCCTTTGTAACAAATTCCCTTTTGAACTGTCTAAGATGGGCTGTTTTTCTGGCTATATAATAAATACACACAGATCGAGGATAAATAGCCCCAAATATTTTACTGTTCAAAATGTAGCATTTAAAAAGTATACAAATCAGCTCGGCACCTGTAGCACAGTGGTGAGGGTGCCAGGCACATACACCAAGGGTGGTGGGTTCAAAGCCAGCTAGGGACAGCTAAACAACAATGGCAACTATAACAAAAAACAACCGGACATTGTGGCGGGTGCCTATAGTCCCAGCTACTTGGGAGGCTGAGGCAAGAGAATCGCTTAACCCCAAGAGTTTGAGGTTGCTGTAAGCTGTGACCCCATGGCACTCTACCAAGGGCAACATAGTGAGACTCTGTCTCAAAAAGAAAAAAAAAAAAAAGTATATAAATCATTGACAGTTTTAAAAGCCTTAGGATGAGAGTCAGGTTGCCTTAGTTCTGGCCTGGACCGAGCACTAGCTATATACTTCAATGTTTGGCCCTTAGTGATACCATTTTTTTCTTTTCTTTTCTTTTCTTTTTTTTGAGACAGAGTCTCACTCTGTTACCCTGGGTAGAGTGCCATGGCGTCATCATAGCTCACAGCAACCGCTCACTCTTGGGCTTAAGCAATCCTCTCCTTAACATTGCACCTCAGCACTAAAAAATAGCACAAACAAATGTAATTTGCTACATGATTCAACAAAGCATGCTAGCCAAGCTACAGAGTACTGCAGCCAGGTCCACTGGCCCCTGACGTGTCTTCTGAGGTTGAGACAAGGAGGCTAGGGCCAGCACGTCAAGTTAGTGTGAGAGCCCCATTTTCCATGCTCTGAGCAGTTTAGCCTCCTCAGCTCTAGACCGGAGCATAACAGCATTTGTTGCTGGACTTTTACACATAAGTCTGGCTAGACTGAGTCCCATCCAAGTTCAGAGCATCCACTGTGGGACATTCACAAACATATGACAAAAGAAGTTTTTCTTCTTTGAAGGGAGAAAAAACATTATGACATAAAAGAAGATTAAGCTGTTGCAGAAGGAAAGAAAAATTGTGCAACTGAGCCTGCCAATTACACTACCGCAGGGGACAGGTTCCACTTTGGAGAAATGCCTTCATCATGGAGTTGATAGGAAAAAAAATCAAAACAAAACGAATTCACCTGGGCACCTTTTTTCTTCCAGGTGCATTTAAATGATCCTTTCCCCAACATACCCACCCCCTTGTCTCTTTCCTATTCCAGGAGAAGACTTAACAAAATTGATTGGTTTTTAAGATATTTGAAGGAAACAAACTATTACAACAAACTGTAAATAATTTGAATATTTTTAATCCAGAAATTCTATTTGATTGAATATTATTTGAGACAAATAGGTTACATGTTTAGACTTAGCATTGTTTGGTAGTAGAGATATTTTCAAGCTATTTCTTGGAGCAGGATATGACCTGTAAACAAACCTAAGTACTATTCAGGAACACAAGTCGGGAAAATGCCAATTCAAAACCAATACTTTGAAAGTAATGTCAAAGATGTTGAAAGGTTAACAGAAAGGAAGTCTCCCCACCCATCTGCAGCAGGCGCACAGGCCTAAATTGTTACATTGACTTTCTTTGAACACAGTAGAACCATGAGACATCCAAATTCCAAACTTCGCTTTAATGACTTGAAAGAGTGAGAACCAAGTTCTAACTAAAGCAAAATGCACTTATTCTACTTAGCTAAAATTAGTTATATATCCAATGTGATGTAGTGAGCAGAATTCATCATGTACACTTGAACAGGTTTCTCACTAACTCCTCATTTGGACCTGGACATCGTATATAATACTTTGAAACTGTGAAACAGAAATAAAAGGGAAATGAGGAGATAAACCTAAGCAGCCAGTGGTTTCAGTTAAGTAACAAAGAAGACTCTTATTTAATGAGCCTACTGTATGCAATCCACTTATCTAGGCTCCCCGTGGAAAGTGTAGGTAAACAAGATGCAGCCGAGCCTCCAGGGACCTGCATTTGCATGATGGAGTCAGACACAAACATCAATAACTTGGGAATAAGACAGCGGTGACAAGGGCCATTGAGAACACAGAGTGGTACCTCAGAATGCAGGAAGGAGAAGCGTTTGTTAGAAGTGCTTAGAAGGACAAAGCGTTCTTAGAGGAGGCGGGATTCAACCAGACCTCTTAAAACTTACTTGTAAAACTTCTCTGGGTTTTTTGTTGTTGTTGTTGTCGTTGTTGTTTTTTGCAGTTTTTTGTTTTTTGGCTGGGGCTGGCTTTGAACCCACCGCCTCCGGCATTTGGGGCCGGCACCCTTCTCCTTTGAGCCACAGGAACCACCCTAGAACTACTTTTTTTTTTAAACTGAGTCTCACTCTGTCGCCCTGGGTATGTAGCATCATTGCTCACAGCAATCTCAAACTCTTGGGCTCAAGAGTTCCTCTTGGCTCAGTATCCAGAGCAGCTGAGAATATAGGTGCCCACCATAACACCTGGCTTTTTTTTTTTTTTTTTTTTTTTTTTTTAGTAGAGACCCTGTCTCGCTCTTGCTCAGGCTGATCTCGAACTCATGAGCTCAAGCTATCTACCCACCTCAGTCTCCCAGATTACTAAGATTACAGGTGTGAGCCACCACATTGGCCACTTCTAGAACTTTGACAAAGCTGGGATGGGGGTGTGTGTGTAGGGGATTATACCTGCCTGAAGGAAGGGACAACCTGTGAAAAGCCAAGAAGGTGTGTCAGGAGACACGCATCGAGTGCACAGGTGAGCCAGAGCAGAGAGAAGGCAGCAAGGAAGGGCAGGAGGCAGCAAAGGGTGCTGAGAGCCAGACCACGACGCTCACACTCTGCAGATGACAATGAGCCATTAGAGACTTCTGAGAAGGCAGATGTGATTAGATCTCTGATTTAAAAGACAATCTGTGGCAATCAGAATTATATTCTTAAAATCCATATTTCTCAGAGAAAATGTTTTAAAAATCTCTTAGGGGACCAACTACTCTTTCTCTCAGTTACAGCTGCCCTGAATGCTCCGACCCTCGTTCTGTTATAAAAGTCTCAGTGTGAAAACAAGTGCCTTATTCTCCAAGTCGCTGCCTCCAACTGTGCATTCCGTATGGACCCTGGCTGCCCTGTGTACCATCACATCTGTCTGCCCGGCAACGAGCCGCGACGTCATGAGCAAACCAGGAAGGTCTCTAGGGGCACCAGTAAGTTCTAGAGCTACAGAGCCAAACTTCCATTTCCCCGTAAACATACTTGGCAAGGAAGAGCAAAAGGGCACATTTTCCCTGGATGAATAGCATCTGTGTGCCTTAAACCGTTAATTTTGAGGATATCATCTACAATTCCTTAGATGCAGAGAATCAAAGTTCAGAATCCTTCCTTTAGTCCTATAATAAAAGACTCTGAATTTTTTTTTTTACAGTTTTTTTTTGGGGGGGTGGGCCAGGGCTGGGTTTGAACCCGCCACCTCCGGTATAGGGGCCAGCACACTACTCCTTTAAGCCCAGGCACTGCCCAAGACTTTGAATTTTTAAGGGAAATTCTTTCTCCTACCCTTCATGTCCATGTATAAACAGACTCGATGTATCTACGCGAGAACACCAATGCTTTATGTCCCACAGGTTAAAGAAAATTCAGTATTCTTTTTCCTTATAGGCATAGAAAAAAATGAGTCAGATTAAAATTCAAGTTGAGTGAACAAGAAAAGGTAAAGAAACTAGCAAAGACAGGGTCAGACCACACCAGGCCATACCATCGACCTGTTGTTTCAATTCTTAGGGATCTGTCATTTTTCTTATGCTTTCACTGACCCAGCAGCAAAAAGTTTGCCATTATAAGCCCCAGGGAATATATTAATATATTAATAGTAACTAGTAATTTTTTTTTGAAACAGGATTTCAGTCTGTTGCCCAAGCCAGAGTGTAGTGGTATCATCATAGCTCAAGCAACCTCCAAGTCCTTGACTCAAGTGATTCTCCTGCTGCAGCCTTCAGAGTAGCTGGAACTATGGGTACTTGCTACAATACTCAGCTAATTTTTTTTTTAATTATTTTTAGTAGTAACAAGGTCTCACTTTTACTCAGGCTGATCCCAAACTTCTGAGCTCAAGAGACTCTTCCCTTGAGCCTCAGCCTCCCAACTTCTGGGATTACAGGCATGAGCCACTACACCTGGCCCATAACTAGCCCTTTTGAAGTAATGTTAGATATGGGAAGAAAGGTGCCCAGGGCCTATCATAGGCATATCTATGGGGAGACACACACTAACACACACAAACACATGACAGAGAGAGAGGAAGAGAGCTATAAAGAAAGGTTGCAACCACAAAGTTCTACTAATGTATCGCTCAGTGGAAATTAAAGACAGAAGCACCAAATGAACGCATCTACCTCTCACTGATAACCGTCCCTGGGCCACATGGAGAAGACTAGCTAATGCTACCCCACCACATTATAGCCCTTCCCTGCCAACCTCTGAGAAGCAGTTCAGCCTCCCCACCCATGGCCCATCTCCTGGGAAAAGTGGTGAGATCCCCCAAAGGAATGAGTACTGAGCCCCTGTGGGGCTGCCAGGAGGGAGAAGACCCACCCCAGAACCCACAGCTTCTTCCCCACAGATGCCTCCCGCCCTGTGCTGACCCCCCAGGACAGCTCTCTCACCTCTCTCGGTGGGTCTGGGTATCTGCCAGCAAGCTCCCACATTCTGTATTGAATGGAGTTAAATTGAAATCATTTCCACTTAGATCAGGAACCAGGCAAGGTTGCCCATTGTCTCCATTGCTCTTTAACATTGTCATGGAAGTTTTAGCCATTGCAATTAGGGAAGAAAAGGCGATCAAGGGTATC